>JACEIK010005666.1:45051-67350 GCA_018107945.1 Datura stramonium
ATGTTGAGAGAATTTTAAGCAAATAGGGAGCCTAAGGAGAGGACAAATCAAGTTAAGACTAGAGGGAAAATTGTGAATTTTACTCCTACTGCTTTGAATAGATTGCTTGAGACTCCTACTATTGATCCACAGGGCATGAAAAAGCTTATCTTAGTACCCCTTATAGAGAAATTAGACATATTCTCAGTGTCCTGAATTCGATCACAAGGTGGCCCTCTACCAATAGTACAGGTATCACTAGTCTTTTCCTTACGCACACATGAGTAGAGAGGCTAGAATATGGTTTAAAATTATTTGTACTTGTATGGTGCCTGGGAAGCATATGACACATCTAATGAGGGAGAGAGTTTGTCTTGTTTTTGATTTGATGACTGGGAGGCTAATTAATTTTGGGGTGATAATCAAGGATGTTTTGAGGCTAGCGAGGGTGAAGAAAGGGTAGAGATTTAGTTTTGGAGGTCTTCTGACCTAATTTTTGAGGGATCAGCATATTGACGAGAAGGTAGTCAACTGTAGACCACAGCATGACCTCAAGGGGCTAGAGGTGAAAAAGACAAAGGAGTCGAGGGTATACATGGTCCTGTTTTATCCATCAGTGAGTGGAATGAATGTATTGATAACATTCTTAGTCATTTTTACGGCATGAAAATGCTGCAATTGAGTATGAGCGGGGTGACGGAGGAGCAGCTACAGTAGCTGAATATGGACTACCCGTTGAGAGAGCATTCTAGAGAACTCTATAGAGTTGGGGTAGGTTTTGAGGAGCCTTTTGATGATGATGATTCCACTGATGAGGAGATTTAGAGTTTGATGGTAATGAGGGAGACGACTCAGAGATGAGAGAAGTTGTTTATGCCCCCACAAATAAGAGGATTAGACCTAAAAAGTTCTTCTTTTACTCTTTTACTTATGCATTGTTGTTTGAGCACTGAAAATAATGCTACTGATTAAGTGTGGGGTGGGAGAAGTAAACTTCCTTATATCATGTATGCCTTGATTTCTAAATTTATTCATGGAAGGCCTGGATTCTTTGTTTTTATTCATGACCTATCCCTGCTGGCTTGTAGTATTTTTTGTGATATTTTTGGTTTTATTTTTATTTGGGTTCCCCTGATTTTTATTTTTGATACTTTTCTGGTGGATAGTCCATTAGAACCGACTAGAGGGTCTAGATTTTTTTTAGTCACAGTCATGACTGCTCCTGATGATGGATGGGTGACGATTGTCTTAAGGAAAAATTAGTCATTATAGGAGAACAAGAACTTGAGACCTTATGATGCTAGGTGCTTCACTTAGGATATCATTGAAACTTTGTATAATTCACTAAAAATGCATGAAAAAGTAGAAACACTTAGACTTTTGAAACTTGATTTCTATGCTTGAAAATCTGGTCTTAATAATGTCAAACACTCAATATGGATATACGTGTTTATGCAATCTTGGATGCCATTATTGAACCATTTGTGCCATTGTGCGTGAGGTTTTTTTTGTATACTCGATAGTTGAAATTTTATGTCTAGCACTTGCCCAGTGTGTGTGTTAAATGAAATGAGGATGTTGAATCGAGGAAGTGATATAGTCATTTCTTTGGTAGACTGTTGTATTCCCATTTTACCACTATGATGTGATTGCCCCTGTTAGATATTTTGAGCCTTAGCCTATTTTTTAGATAGGCATTTTACATGATTAATACCTTTTGTTCTATTGACCTTTGTTTGATCTAAATGGCTCCTACAGAAATTTAATTGTAAATTTATCATAAAAGGAGCAAAAGTGAAGAAGGAAAAAGGCGACAAGCTCAAATAGGGAAATTGGAAGGAAAGAAATGGGTGAAAAATGTAAAACAAGGAGGGTGATGAAGTGGGGAAAAAAGGAGAAAAAGTTTGAAAAATTAATGAATGGATCATGAATGAAAAGAAAAAATTGTGAGTGAGATTAATGTTGGAAATTTCCTACTAGTCACCCAAGTTGTAAATTGAAAAATAAAATGAGGTATAAGGAGAAAATATGAAGATTGAAGAATGTGTTAAAAAGTAAAACATTTGTGAATTATTAAAGTGCTTAGGGAGATTAGTCACTATCTTGGCAAAAACGTTCCTACCCATCTCTTAGCCTACATTATAACCATCTTAAGTACTAATTGATCTTAGAATCGATGTTCTATATTAGTGGAGTATTTACAATAAGGGCAATCATATGGGTCGTCTTTTGCATGCATGTTGAGTTTTTTTGGGAGAGTGGGCAATTTTTTTTCTCTCTATGCCAAAAAATGAATTATTATATATAATGTGAGTGAAAGGAAATATCTCCAAATAGTTGGGGCACAAAATGGTGAGACTTTGGTGTATTTTGATTGCTGATTCATGTTGGCCCAAATTTAACTTGTTGAGTTATTTCTAGAAGCTAAGTGATTTCAACATGTAACCTTTGAATGTTGATCTTAAGAATATTGAGTGATTTGCTGGATTTTGATTGACGTGTCTAATATTGCCCTTGATCCACCCCTCGGTTTGGAGGTGTACACGACTGCTATAGTGTAACACTCTAGAACTCCCTAAGACTAGACTTTAGATTTAAAACATGATCATACATAAAACTGGGAAAATGATCATAGTATGACTCGTACGATGGAGGTACGAGACATACCTAGACTCGTAGTAGGAGGATGGATGTAATACCCCAAAAACCCTAAGATCAAACCTGAGGTTTGAAATGGAGAAAACAGAATTTTCTGCACTAGGTCACAGGACAAGACATTTAGTGACCCGTGAGGTGCACCACGAGCCGTTAAGTGATTTGTGGGGAGGAGGGAAAACTTGATTGGATTTTCGGTAAAGGAGTGGACAAACGGAGAGGGTATGAATCGTGGTCAGGACCACGACTAATCAAGTCACTCGTGGTCAAAGATGGGCTTGAAGAGGAATTGTTGGAAGTGTTTGTCACTACTCGGTCACCATGATTTGTTGAGTACACCACGAGTCATGGTGTCCCTCGTGGTGGCCCTCAGAAATAAGTTGTCAATGTTGTTAATGAGAAGCAAACCATAATTCGTGGTGTTTGAGAACATTCATCTAGTCCCTCATTGGGACTGGCGGTGTCTATTTTCCTGCGAATTTCTTAAGGGCTTTTCCATAATTCCTAAGTTCCTATGGCATAAACTATGTCATTTTAAGCTCAGATAAGTGTGTTTTAAGAGGGTTTAACTCACTCTAAGCATATTCCTCTCCATGCATGCAATCCTAGAAGCTCCTAAGAGTGATCAAGCCTAGATTCATTAAATTCCTTCCCAAATTCCTTTGGGCTCTCAAGAGGGTTGTGAAATCAGATTATCTCAGGTATGTAGGGTTATGAATGGGTGTATCCATCCACTCCCATGCCCAATCCCTGTTCAATTTCATGTGATTTCTAAGTTGATAAATCTATGGGGTTTTTAACCCAACTTATGAATTTCTCTAAGTATCTACCATGGGTATTCTCTATGCATATTTCTAAAGTTGAATTATGATTCATGGGCATGTTTTATAATATTTTCAATTACAAATTATGATTTTAAAGTTTTACAATTAAGATGCCCATCTATGGAAGTTCATAAAAAGATGAGATTATGATCTATGCTTCTAGTTATGATGAGATGTTCATGATGAAAGTATGATTTCAAATTACCCATCTCTATGTTAATGTTTTGAGTAATAAGATTCTATTTCAAGCATGTTTAATTATTAGGAAAGCCCATATGATCAAGTATGTTTCAAGATTTATCTAAATTTCATGTTATTAGCTTACCACATAGTTCTGGAGTCTAGACTCCCACTCTTTTAAGCTTGTCGTATGGTTTGAGCCCGAGGCTCCTTATGTTATGATTTCAGACTATGCATGTATGTTATGATTCAACTTCGTCACTAGACAATGGTCAGCTTCATTGAAAAAATATAGAGAACATATGCATGATTTTGGGAGTAGTGTCTAGCAGCGAGTAAGCTAAGGTCCAGACAACCCTATGCCTCAGAACACTGTGCCAATGTAGGTATGTTCAGAGTATTTGGGACCTCCCTTGTGAGCTTCCCATACCTTGAATGGGCCTTAAGCTTTATATCAATATCATGGTAGCATCCTTATCCTTGGAAAGGCTTGGACGGCTCTACCCACTTGAGTGTAATAGTCGGGACCACATAAGCTTTTTCGTGGTAGTGTCACTTATATGACGAGTCTCCCATTATTCCTCATGATTTCAGTTATGCATGTTCAACAGCCATGATATTTTGTTTTCAGCAAGTTTGACCCAATGTTCATTTTTACCTATGATTATCAGTTTTCAACTTTGGGTCATTTTATTCAGTTATGTTTAAATCATGTTTTCAGATAATAGCATGCAAACCCTACTCTCAGACTCTTATGATGAAATGTTTATGATATGCATGAAGATTAGTCACTATCCTTGCCAATTAGTTCCTACTCATCTCTTAGCCTACATTACAACCATGTTAACTATTAATTGATCTTAGATTCGATGTTCTATATTAGTGGAGTATTTACAATACGGGCAATCCTATGGGTTGTCTTTTGCATGCATGTTGAGGTTTTTTGGGAGAGTGGGTGATTTTGTTTCTCTCTATTCCCAAGTTCAAATTATTATATATAATGTGAGTGAAAGGGAATATCTCCAAATAGTTTGGGGCACAAAATGGTGAGATTTTGGTGTATTTTGATTGCTAAATGATATATGATTCATGTCGGCCCAAATTTATCTTATTGAGTTAGTTCTAGTAGCTAAGTGATTTAAACTTGTAACCTTTGAATGTTGATCTTAAGCATATTGAGTGGATTGCTGGATCTTTAATGATGTGTCTAATATTGTCGTTGATCCACCCCTCAGTTTGGAGGGTTACACGACTGATGTAGTGTAACACTCCAGAACTTCCTAGGACTATACTTTAAGATTTAAAACTTGATCATACATAATACTGGGAAAATGACCATAGTATGACTCATACAATGGAGGTACGAGCCATACCTAGACTCGTAGTACGAGGGTGGATGTAATACCCCGAAAGCCCTAAGATCATATCTGAGGGTTGAAATGGAGAAAACAGAATATTTTGCAGTAGGTCACAGGACGAGTCATTCAGTGACCCGAGAGGTGCACCATGAGTCATTAAGTGACTCATGGGGAAGAGGGAAAACTTGATTGGGTTTTTGGTTAAGGAGTGGACCACAGGAGAGGGCACAAATCATGGTCAGGACCACGACTCATAAAGTCACTCGTGGTCAAAGATGGGCTTGAAGGAGGAATTGTTGGTTGTATTCATTACTACTAGGTAACGAGTCGTTAGGTACACCACGAGTCATGGAGTCCCTTGTGGTGGCCCTCAGAAATAAGTTGTTAGTGTTGTTCATGAGAAGCAGACCTCAATGTGTGGTGTTGGAGAAGATTCATCTAGTCCCTTGTTGGGACTGGCAGTGTGTATTTTCATGCGAATTTATTAAGGGATTTTTCTTTCTAAGTTCCAAATGCATAAACTACATCATTTTAAGCTTAGATAAGAGTGTTTTAAGAGGGTTTTACTCACTCTAAGCATTTTCCTCTCCATGCATGCAATCCTAGAAGCTACTAAGAGTGATCAAGCCTAGATTCATTAAATTCTTCCCCAAATTCCTTTGGTCTCTCAAGAGGGTTGTTAAATCAGATTCTCCAAGGTATGTAGGGTTATGGATGGGTGTATCCATCCACTCCCATGCCCAATCCCTCTTCAATTTCATGTGATTTCTAAGTTGATAAATAGAAGGGGTTTTAACCCAACTTATGAATTCTCTAAGTATCTACCATGGGTATTTTCTATGAATATTTCTAAAGAGTATTTATGATTCATGGGCATGTTTCATAATGTTTTCAATTACAAATTATGATTTCAATGTTTTACAATTAAGATGCCCATCGATGGAAGTCCATAAAAAGATGAGATTATGATCTTTGCTTCTCATTACGATGAGATGTTCATGATGAAAGTAGATTTCAAGTTAGCCATGTCTATGTTCATGTTTTGAGTAATAAAATTCTATTTAAAGAATGCTTAAGTATTTGGAAAGCCCATATGATCAGGTATGTTTCAAGATTTATCTAAATTTCATGTTATTAGCTTACCAAATATTTCTGGAGTCTAGACTCCCACTCTTTTCATCTTGTGGTATGGTTTGAGCCAGAGGCTCCTTATGTTATGATTTCAAACTATGCATGTATGTTATGTTTCAACTTCGTCAATAGACGATGGTCAGCTTCGTTGAAAAACGATGGAGAACATTTGCATGATTTTGGGAGTAGTGTCTAGCAGCGAGTAGGCTAAGGCGCAAACAAACCTATACCTCAGAACTACATGCCAATGTAGGTATTTTTAGATTATTTGTGACCTCCCTTGTGAGCTTCCCCTACCCTGAAAGGGCCTTCAACTTGATATAAATATCATGGTAGCGTCCTTAGCCTTGGCAAGGCTTGGACGGCTCTGCCCACTTGAGTGTAATAGTCTGGACCATGTAAGCTTTGTCATGGTAATTTCAGTTATATGATGAGTCTCCCATTATTCCTCATGATTTTAGTTATCCATGTTCAGCAGTCATGATATTATGTTTTTAGCAAGTTTGACCTAATGTTTTGTTTTACCTATGATTATCAGTTTTCAACTTTGGGTCATTTGATTCAGTTATGTTATTCAGTTATGTTTAAATAATGTTTTCAGATAATAGCATGCAAGCCCTACTCTAAGATTCTTATGATGAAATGTTTATGATATACATGAAGATTAGTCACTATCTTGGCCAAATAGTTCCTACCCATCTCTTAGCCTACATTACAACCATCTTAAGTAATAATTGATCTTAGATCCGATGTTCTATATTAATGGAGTACGGGCAATCCTATGGGTTGTCTTTTGTATGCATGTTGAGTTTTTTTGGGAGAGTGGGTCATTTTTTTCCTCTCTATGGCCAAGTCCAAATTATTATATATAATGTGCGTGTAAGGGAATATCTCCAAATAGTTTGGGGCACAAAATGGTGAGGTTTTGGTGTATTTTTATTGCTAAATTATATATGATTCATGTTGGCCCAAATTTATCTTATTGAGTTAGTTCTATTATCTAAGTGATTTCAACTTGTAACCTTTGAATGTTGATCTTAAGAATATTGAGTGGATTGCCGGATCTTGATTTACGTGTCTAATATTGCCCTTGATCCACCCCTATGTTTTGAGGTGTACACGATTGATGTAGTGTGTAACACTCCAGAACTCCCTAGGACTAGACTTTAAATTTAAAACTTGATCAAGCATAAAACTGGTAAAATGATCATAGTAAGACCTGTACAATGGAGGTACGAGTCATACCTAGACTCGTAGTAGGAGGGTGGATTTAATACCCCAAAAGCCCTAAGATCAGACCTGAGGGTTGAAATGGAGAATACAGAATTTTCTGCACTAGGTTACAGGACGAGCCATTCAGTGACCCGTGAGGTGCACCACGAGTCGTTAAGTGACTCGTGGGGAGGAGGGAAAACTTGATTAGATTTTTGGTCAAGAAGTGGACCACAGGAGAGGGCACGAATCGTGGTCAGGACCATGACTCATGAAGTCAGTCGTGGTCAAAGAAGGGTTTGAAGGAGGAATTGTTGGTAGTGTTCGTCACTACTTGGTCACCATGGGTCATTAGGTACACCACGAGTCATCGTGTCCCTCGTTGTGGCCCTAAGAAATAATTGTCAGTGCTGTTCATGAGAAGCAGACCACAATGTGTGGTGTTGGAGAAGATTCATCTAGTCCCTCATTGGGACTGGCAGTGTGTATTTTCCTACGAATTTATTAAGGGATTTTCCGTAATTCCTAAGTTCCTAAGGCCTAAATAACATCATTTAAAGCTTAGATTAGTGTGTTTTAAGAGGGTTTAACTCACTCTAAGCATATTCCTCTCCATGCATGCAATCCTAGAAGCTCCTAAGGGTGATCAAGCCTAGATTCATTAAATTCTTTCTCCAATTCCTTTGGGCTCTCAAGAGGGTTGTGAAATCAGATTCTCCCAGGTATGTAGGGTTATAAATGGGTGTATCCATCCACTCCCATTCCCAATACCTCTTTAATTTCATGTGATTTCTAAGTTGATAAATATATGGGGTTTTAACCCAACTTATGACTTCTCTAAGTATCTGCCATGGGTATTCTCTATGCATATTTCTAAAGTTGATTTATGATTCATGGGCATGTTTTATGATATTTTCAATTACAAATTATGATTTCAAAGTTTTACAATTAAGATGCTTATCTATGGAAGTTCATAAAAAGATGAGATTATGATCTATATTTCTAGTTTTGTTGAGATGTTCATGATGAAAGTATGATTTAAATTTACCCATGTCTATGTTCATGGTTTGAGTAATTAAATTATATTTCAAGCATGTTTAAGTATTGGGAAAGCCCATATGATCAAGTATGTTTCAAGATTTATCTAAAATTTTATTATCTTACCACGTGGTTCTGGAGTCTAGACTCCCACTCTTTTCAGCTTGTTGTATGGTTTGAGCGCGAAGCTCCTTATGTTATTATTTCAGACTATGCATGTATGTTATGATTCAACTTCGTCACTAGACGATGGCCTGCTTCGCTGAAAAATGATGGAGAGCATATGCATAATTTTGGGAGTAGCGTCCAGAAGAGAGTAGGCTAAGGGTCAGACAACCCTATGCCTCAGAACTACGTGCCAATGTAGGTATGTTCATATTATTTGGGAATTCCCTTGTGAGCTTCCCCTACCTCGAATGGGCCTTCAGCTTGATATTAATATCATGGTAGTGTCCTTAGCCCTGGTAAGGCTTTGATGGCTCTGCCCACTTTAATGTAATAGTCGGGACCACATAAGCTCTGTCGTGGTAATGAAAGTTATATGATGAGTCTGGCATGTTCAACAATCATGATATTATGTTTTCAGCAAGTTTGACACAATGTTTAGTTTTATCTATGATTATTAGTTTTCATCTTTGGGTCATTTGATTCAGTTATGTTATTCAGTTATGTTTAAATCATGTTTTCAGATAATAGCATGCAAGCCCTACTCTTAGACTCTTATGATGAAATGTTTGTGATATGCATGAAGATTAGTCACTATCTTGGCCAAATAGTTCCTACCCATCTCTTAGCCTACAGTACAACCATCTGAAGTACTAATTGATCTTAGATTCGATGTTCTATGTTAGTTGAGTATTTATAATACGAGCAATCCTATGGGTCGTCTTTTTTCATGCATGTTGAGTTTTTTTGGGAGAGTGGGTGTTTTTTTTCTCTCCATGCCCAAGTCCAAATTATTATATATAATGTGAGTGAAAGGGAATATCTCCAAATAGTTAGGGGCACAAAATGGTGATAATTTGGTGTGTTTTGATTGCTAAATTATATATGATTCATGTTGGCCCAAATTTATCTTTTTGAGTTAGTTATAGAAGCTAGGTGATTTCAACTTGTAACCTTTGAATGTTGATCTTAAGCATATTTAGTGGATTGCTGGATCTTGGCTGACGTGTGTAATATTTCCCTTGATCCACCCCTCAGTTTGGAGGTGTACACGACTAATGTAGTGTAACACTCCAGAACTCCCTAGGACTAGACTTTAGATTTAAAACTTGATCATAAGTAAAACTAGGAAAATGATCCTTGTACGACTCATACAATGGAGGTACTATCCATACCTAAACTCGTAGCAGGAGGGTGGATGTAATACCCAGAAAGCCCTATGATCTGATCTGAGGGTTGAAATGGAGAAAACATAATTTTCTGCACTAGGTCACAAGATGAGCCATTCAGTGACCCATGAGCAGAACCATGAGTCATTAAGTGACTCCTGGAGAGGAGGGAAAACTTGATTGGATTTTTGGTCAAGGATTGGATCAAAGGAGAGGGCACGAATCATGGTCAGGACCATGACTCATCAAGTCACTCGTGGTCAAAGATGAGCTTGAAGGAGGAATGATTGGTAGTGTTCGTCACAACTCGGTCACCAAGAGTTGTTAGGTACACCATGAGTCATGGTGTCCCTCGTGGTGGCCCTCAGAAATAAGTTGTCAGTGTTGTTCAGGAGAAGCAAACCACAATTCGTGGTGTTGCAGAAGAATCATCTTGTCCCTCATTGGGATTGGCAGTGTGTATTTTTCTGCGAATTTATTAAGGATTTTTTCGTAATTCCTAAGTTCCTAAGCCCTAAACTACATCATTTAAAGATCATATTAGTGTGTTTTAATAGGGTTCAACTCACTCTAAGCATATTCCTCTCCATGTATGCAATCCTAGAAGCTCCTAAGGGTGATCAAGCTTAGATTCATTAAATTCTTTCCCAAATTCCTTTGGGCTCTCAAGAGGGTTGTGAAATCTGATTCTACAAGGTATATAGGGTTATGAATGGGTGTATCCATCCACTCCCATGCCCAATCCCTCTTCAATGTCATGTTATTCCTAAGTTGATAAATCTATGGGACTTTAACCCAACTTATGAATTCTCTAAGTATCTACCATGGGTATTTTCTTTGCATATTTCTAAAGTTTAATTATAATTCATGGGCATGTTTATGATATTTTCAATTACAAATTATGATTTAAAAGTTTTACAATTAAGATGTCCATCTATGGAAGTTCATAAAAAGATGAGATTATGATCTATGTTTCTAATTATGATGAGATGTTCATGATGAAAATATCATTTCAAATTACCCATCTCTATGTTCATGTTTTGAGTAATAAAATTCTATTAGAAGCATGTTTATGTATTGGGAAAGCCCATATGATCAAGTATGTTTCAAGATTTATCTAAATTTCATGTTATTAGCTTACTACGTGGTTCTAGAGTCTATATTCCCACTCTATTCATCTTGTGGTATGGTTTGAGCGCGAGGCTCCTTATGTTATTATATCATATTATTCATGTATGTTATGATTCAACTTCATCACTAGACAATGGTCAGCTTCGTTGAAAAATGATGGAGAGCATATGCATGATTTTGGGAGTAGTTTCTAGAAGAGAATAGGCTATGGGTCAGACAACCCTATGCCTCAAAACTACGTGCCAATGTAGGTATTTTCATATTATTTGGGAACTCCCTTTTGAGATTCCCCTACCTCAAATAGGCCTTCATCTTTATATCAATATCATTGTAGCGTCCTTAGTCCTGGCAAGGCTTGGACGGCTCTGCCCACTTGAGTGTAATAGTTGGGACCACATAAGCTCTGTCGTGGTAATGTCAGTTATATGATAAGTCTTTAATTATTCATCATGATTTCAGTTATGCTTGTTCAACAGTCATGATATTATGTTTTCATCAAGTTTGACCCAATGTTCAGTTTTATCTATGATTATTAGTTTTCATCTTTGGGTCATTTGATTCAGTTATGTTTAAATCATGTTTTTCAGATAATAGCATGCAAGCCCTACTCTCAGACTCTTATGATGAAATGCTTATGATATGCATGATCACTGATTTTACTTACTTAGCAGTTTTACTTACCTTGCATACTCGGTACATTCCACGTACTTACCGCATACTCTATGCTATATTGTTTCAGGATACAGGCTCAGACCCACTGTTAGCAAAATCCTCAACTTTAGAATCTCCTGGTCAGAGTTGGTCATTCCTCATCTTTCGAGGGCCCTCTTATTAGTTATATTCAATATTTTCATTTTCAGACTTTAGTGAGTTAGTTGGGGTCTTATCCCATCAACTCGTTAGTAGTAGAGGCTTATCAGACATAGTATTTATTCAGCTTCTGACCTATGTTTTAATTCCGTTATTCGATGTTTTGAGATCTTCAGACTTCCACTATGTTATGTGTTAGATTTCCACATTTAATATGTTAAGCTTAGATGTTATGTTCATGCCATGGGTCGAGTTAGAGCCTCTCGGGGTTCTTTGTCCCATGTCTCGATCCAAGCCTATGTTTGGGTCATGAAAAACTTGGTATTAGAGCATTAGGTTTTAAGTGTCCTAGGGTGTCTAAAAGTCACATTAAGTATAGTATTTTCATGGGTGTGAAGCACGCTACACTTATGACAAAGAGGCTATGAAACCTTTAGGAAATATTCCCTTCTTTCATGATATATGTTCTTCGATGATTTATCTCTCTATACTTCTAACTCGTGTTATACGCGTTTGCAGAATCATGCCTCCTCGCCAATTTAACAAAAGAAGAAATTGAAAGAGAAATGTCTATGAGAATGGCAATGGTTCTGGGCACAAACAGCTCCCACCAGCCCCTGAGGATCATGTGCCCGAGCAGGTTGCTCACGTAGAGTTTAGGGCATCTATACAGATGCTAGCTCAGGCTTTGACCACCCAGGTCAATAATAGGCGGTAGCGCATGTCCCTCAGAATGAGAATATAGTATCACCAAAAGTTAGAGAATTTCTAAGGATGAACCCCCCAGAGTTCCTTGGGGCAAAGGTGGATAAGGATCCACATGAGTTTATTGATGAAGTACTGAAGATCAACCAGATCGTGCGGGTGACTGGGCAGTAATGCGCAGATTCAGCCTCATATTAGTTGAAAGGGGTTCCACACATCTGGTTCAGGCAATGGAAGGATAGTAGGACAGCTGGTGCAGGCCCCATTGGTTGGGATGAGTTCCATACCGCATTTCTCGATCAGTTCTTCTCTCGTGAGATGAGAGATATTAAAGCAGCTTAGTTTGTGAACCTAAGGCAGGGTAAAATGACAGTTCAGGAGTATGCTTTGGAGTTCACTTGCTTGTCCACGAATGCACCTGAGATGGTGGCAGATCAGAGAGCCCAAGTGAGTCGGTTCGTGCATGGGATAGTAGACTACTTGGTCAAACATTTTCGGACCACAATGCTTCATCAGGACATTGACTTTCCTTAAATAATTCTGTTCGCCCAGTAGATAGAGGCGATACAGGTAAGTAAGAGGGAGATAGAGGCCAAGAGGGCCAGGACCGATAGCTTTAGATTCTCCCAGCAAAGACCTAGTGGTGGGCACCATCAACATTCCCACCATAGTTCATCAGCCCCAGTTCCATCAGCTATGAGTGTGCCATCCCGATCTAGCACGACCAAAGGGGAAGAGCATTAGCCTCTCGTGGTCAGTGGAGTAGACCCACAGAGTCTAGCATTCTAGAGTGTGGTAGGTGTGGCCGAAGACACACGAGTCAGTGCTTAGAAGGTACAGGTGCTTATTTTGGGTGTTGGAAACCCAGACATATGCTCAGAGATTCTAGTAGCTAGATAGGGCCATGATAAGGGCCGACGCCCAGCAACTAGTTCAGTAGCCCCACTTGCATGCACAGTTCAACAGGGTGAATCCACTAGTGCAGGTGGTGGTCAACATCAAAACAAATTTTATGCCCTCGAATCTTGTCAGGAGCAGGAGGTATCTCTGAATGTAGTCACTGGTATGTTACAAGTATTTCACCTTGATGTATATGAATTGTTAGATCTAGGGGCTATTTTATCATTTGTGATGCCCTATATTGCTAGTAGTTTCAGAGTCAGTCCCGAAATCCTATCAAAACCCATCTCAGTGTCTACTCTAGTTGGTGATTCAGTTATAGCTTGATGGGTATATAGGAATTTCCTCATCACAGTCCTTCAGAAAGTCACCTCAGCAGATTTAGTAGAGCTAGCAATGAAAGATTTTGATGCTATCTTTGGCATGGATTGGCTACACGAATGTTATATCTTAGTAAATTATAGAACTCATTCGGTAGAGTTTCGATTTCTGGGTGAGCCAGTCTTAGAGTGGAAGGGTAGTTCAGTTGTGCTTGTAGGTCATTTCATTTACTACCTTAAGGCCGGGAAGATGATTTTCTAAGAGTTATGTGTACCATCAAGTTAGGGTTAAGGATGCTACATTCGAGGCCTTAACTATCCATTCAGTTTCTGTAATGTGTAAATATCCGGAAGTGTTCCCAGATGATTTACAGGAATTCCTCTTGAGAGAGAGATTGATTTTGGTATTGACCATCTTCTCAATATGCAACCTATATCTATTCCTCCTTACAGAATGACCCCAGATGAAGGACCTCCTAGACAAGGGTTTCATAAGACCTAGAAAATCCCCGTTGAGTGCACCAGTCCTCTTTGTCTAGAAGAAGGATGGTTCCCTTTGGATGTGTATTGATTATTAGCAATTGAACAGGTTACAATCAAGAACAGGTATACCTTACCTATGATTGATGATTTGTTTGACCAGTTTCAAGGTGCTAAGTGGTTTTCAAAGATAGAGCTCAGATCCAGGTACAATAAGCTCAGGGTCCGGGAGAGTAACATTTCAAAGATAGCCTTCAGGATTCTTTATGGTCACTATGAGTTTGTAGTTATGTCTTTTAGACTAACAAATGCTCCTGCAGCTTTTATGGATTTGATAAACAAGGTGTTCAAGCCATATTTGGATATGTTTGTGATTGTGTTCATAGATGATATTCTCATATACTCTCCGAGCGAGGAGAAGCGTGCTGCTCATTTGAGGGTGGTGCTACAGACTCTTAAGGATCGTCAATTATATGCTAAGTTTAACAAATGCAAGTTTTAGCTAGACTCAGTAGCATTTTTGGGTCATGTCGTGTCAAGTGAGGATGTACAAGTGCACTCCCAAAAGATAGAAGTGAAGAATTGGCTTAGACTAGTTAATCCTTCGGATATTAAGAGTTTCTTGGGTTTAGCTAGTTACTACCGGAGATTCGTTGAAGAGTTTTCATCCATTGCAGCATTGTTGACTAAATTGACCTAGAAGAAAATGAAGTTCCAATGGTCAGAGGCTTATGAGAAGAGCTTCCAAGAGTTGAAGACTGGACTCACCTCAGCACCAATGTTGACCCTACCTAAGGGTACCGATGGGTTTATGGTGTATTGTGATGCCTCAAGGTTTGGCCTTGGGTGTGTATAAATGCAGCATGGTGAGGTTATAACCTATGCTTCTAGGCAGCTAAAAGTCTATGAAAAGAACTATCCGACTCATGACCTTGAGTTGGCAGTGGCAGTATTTTCCTTGATGATTTTGAGACTATTTATACGGGCTTCACGTGGATGTATTTACAGACCACAAAAGCCTACAATACATATTTACCCAAAAGGATCTGAATCTACATTAGAGGAGGTGGTTGGAGCGTTTGAAAGATTATGATATGAGTGTCCTTTATCATCCGGGAAAGACTAATGTGGTGGCACACTCCCTTAGTAGGCTTTCTATGGAGGTGTGTCCTATGTAGATGAGGAAAGGAACGAGTTAGTGAAGGATGTGCATCAGCTTACACGACTAGGAGTTCATGTTATTGACTCGACGGATGGTGGTGATATTGTTCAAATGGATCAAAATCTTCCGTGGTGACTGAAGTCAAATCTATACAAGATGAGGATCCTATTTTAGTAAAGTTCAAGGAAGTCGTTCGGAATCAGAAATTGGAAGTCTTCTCTAAAGGGGGAGATGGTGTGCTACGATATCAGGATCATTTGTGTGTACCGGGAGTTGATGACATGAGGGAGCAGATGTCTCATGAGACTCATGGTTCCAGATAATCTATACATCCAGGTGCCACCAAGATGTACTGTGACCTACGGGAAGTCTATTGGTGGAATGGCATGAAGAAGGACATAGTAGAGTTTGTGGCTAAGTGTCCAAATTGTCCACAAGTGAAGGTTGAGCATCAAAGACCTGGAGGTGTTCTCTAAGATATTAGTATCCCTACTTAGAAGTGGGAGGAGATCAATATGGACTTCATTACAGGGTTACCTCGTACTCGTCGATAGTATGACTCTATTTGGGTTGTTGTAGATAGGTTGACTAAAGCAGCTCATTTTTTTCAGGTCAAAACTACCGATTCAGTAGCGGTTTATGCCAAATTATACATTCGGCAGTTAGTTCGTTGCATGGAGTGCCCTTGTCAATCATATCAGATAGAGGTACTAAGTTTACCTCCTAGTTTTGGAGATCATTTTAGAAGGGACTCGGTACTCAGGTTAAGCTTAACGCAACATTTCACCTGCAAACAGATGGTCAGGCTGAACGGACCATTCAGACTCTAGAGGATATGTTGAAAGCGTGTGTAATTGATTTCAAGGGTAGTTGGGATGATCATTTACCTCTCATCGAGTATGCATATAACAACAGCTACCATTCCAGCATTCAGATGGCTCTTTTTGAGGCTCTTTATGGGCGGAGATGTAGATCCCTTATTGGTTGGTTCGAAGTAGGTAAAGCTACATTAAGGGTAATATTTAAAACAACTCAGAGTCGTCAAAAGTCCTATGCGAATGTGAGGAGGAGAGAAGTAAAGTTTGAAGTTGATGATTGGGTGTTTCTCAAGGTATCTCCAATGAAAGGAGTGATGAGTTTTGGAAAGAAAGGGAAACTTAGTCCCTATTATGTTTGAACATACTTAATTGTGAGACGGGTTGGTAAAGTAGCCTATGAGTTGGAGTTGCCCTCAGAATTGGCTTCAGTACATCCAGTTTTCCATGTATCGCTCTTAGAGATGTGCATAGGTGATCCAGCTTTGGTTGTCTTAGTGGAGAGTGTGGTGTGAAGAATAGCCTCAGTTATGAAGAGGTTCTGATTGAAATACTTGATCGATAGGATCGAAAGCTAAGAAACAAGGAACTAGCCTCAGTCAAGGTTTTGTGGAGGAATCAACATATTGAGGGAGCTATGTGGGAAAACAAAGCAGATATGATGGCTAAATACCCGCATCTATTCCCTCCTAGCTCAGTTTCAGCTTGAGGTATCAGTTTCCTCCCTAGTACTCTATTCACCTTCATGTTCAGTTCATGCGCCCTAGTTTCTTTCATGTCAATGTATGTATGCATGATTCATGGATTCAGTTCATTCATGTAGTTCAGTCCAGAATTAGTCCCTCTGTCAGTTTTCAACTTTACATGTTCAGAAATAGATATGGCCATTGCATTTGTCATCTTTACAGTATGTTTGTCTACATTTGAGGATGAATGTTTCAAAGGGGGAGATATTGTAATACCCAAAAAGCCCTAAGATCAGACCAAGGGTTGAAATGGAGAAAATAGGACTTTCTGCACCAGGTCACCGGACGAGTGGTCAGTGAGGTACACCACGAGTTGTTAAGTGACTCGTGGGGAGGAGGGAAGACTTGGTTGGATTTTTGGTCAAGGAGTGGACCACGGGAGAGTGCACGAATCATGGTCAGGAGCACGAGTCGTTAAGTCACTCATGGTTAGAGATGGGCTTCAAGGAGGAATTGTTGGAAGTGTTCGTCACGACTCAGTCACCATGAGTTGTTGGGTACACCATGAGTGATGGTGTCCCTCATGGTGACCTTAAGAGACAAGTTTCCAGTGCTGGTCACGAGAAGCAGACCACGAGTCCTGGTGTTGGAGATGATTCGTCCAATCCCTCGTTGGGACTAGCAGTGTGTATTTTGCTTTGAATTTATTAAGGGCTTTTTTGTAATTCCTAAGTTCCTAAGGCCTAAACTACGTCGTTTTATGCTCAGATAATTGTGCTTTAAGAGGGTTGAACTCACTCTAAGCCTATTCCTCTCCATGCATGCAATCCTAGAAGCTCCTAAGAGTGATCAAGCCTAGATTCATCAAGTTCTTCCTCGAATTCCTTTTGTCTCCCAAGAGGGTTGTGAAATCAGATTCTCCCAGGTTGTAGGGTTATGAATGGTTGTATCCATCTACCCCTATTCCCAATCCCTCTTTAATTTCATGTGATTTCTAAGTTGATAAATCTATGGGGTTTCAACCCAACTTGTGAATTCTCTAAGTATCGATCATAGGTATTCTCTATGCATGTTTCCAATGTTGAATTATGATTCATGGGCATATCTTATAATGTTTTCAATTACAGATTATGATTTCAAAGTTTTAAAAATAAGATGCCCGGTTATAGTTATGGAAGTTCATGAAAAGGTGAGATTATATTTTATGCTTCTAGTTATGATGAGATGTTCATGATGAAAGCATGATTTCGAATTACCCATGTCTATGTTCATGTTTTGAGTAATCAAAGTCAATTTCAAGCATGTTTAAGTATTGGTCAATCCCATATGATCAAGTATTTTTCAGGATTTATCTAACTTACATGTTATTAGTTTACCAGATGGTTTTAGAGTCTAGACTCTCTTTCTAGTTCAACTTGTGGTATGGTTTGAGCCAAGGCTCTTTGTTTTTTTTTTTTCAGAATATGTATGTCATGTCATGATTCAACTTCATCAAAAGATGATGTTTCAACTTCACTGAAAAATGATGGAGAGCATATGCATGATTTTTGGATTAGTGTCTAGCACCGAGTAGGCTAAGGGTTAGTCAATCCTATGCCTCAGAACTATGTGCCAGCGTAGGTATGTTCAGATTATTTGGCACCTCCCTTGTGAGATTCCCTGCCCTGATTGGCCCTTCAGCTTGATATCGATATCATAGTAGCGTCCTTAGCACTGGAAAGGCTTGGACGGCTCTGCCCACTTGAGTGTAATAGTCGGGACCACGTAAGCTCTATCATGGTAATGTCGGTTATATGACGAGTCTCCCATTATTCCTCATGATTTTAGTTATCCATGTTCAACAGCCATGATATTATGTTTTCAACAGGTTTGGCCCAATGTTCAGTTTTACCTATGACTTTTAGTTTTCATCTTTGGGTCATTCGATTTAGTGATGATATTCAGTTATATTTATATCATGTTTTCAGGTAATAGCATGCAAGCCCTACTCTCAGACTCTTATGATGAAATGTTTATGATATGCATGATCTCTAATTTTACTTAGCAGTTTTTACTTACCTTGCATACTCGATACATTCCACGTACTTATCGCATACTCTTTGCTATATCGTTTCATGATACAGGACTAGATATTCAGGCTCAGACCCACCGTTAGCCAGATCCTCAGTTTTAGCATCCCCTAGTCAGAGTTGGTGAGTCCTCATCTTTCGAGGGCCCTTTTATCAGTTATATTCAGTATTTTTAGTTTTAGACTTTAGCGAGTTACTAGGGGTCTTGTCCCATCAATTCATCTGTAGTAGAGGCATATCAGACATAATATGTATTCAGCTTCAAACTTGTGTTATTTATTCAGTTATTCGATGTTATGGGATCTTCATACTTCTACTATGTTTTATGTTAGATTTTTGCATTTAAAATGTTGAGCTTAGATGTTATGTTCATGCTATGGGTCGACTTGGAGCCTCTCGGGGTTCTTTGTTCGGTATCTCGATTCGAGCCTATGTTCGGGCCATAACAATGGAGGAGATAAGTTAAGGTGACTTGAGAAACAACGAATTTAAGTTAAGACTCATACTATCCTAGAATGAATCATTCTGACGAGTCATAGAATAATTCATAAATGTGGTCAGGAAAATTCAGGCTAACCACGAGTCATGGTACAACTCATGGTACAGCGGTACGACTCATAGGATGATTCACGAGGAAGCTTAGAGGAAGATTTAGGACTGAACTACAAATCGTAACACTAGTTGTAGGATGTTTGTACGATTCAAAGTAGGCTTCCGTGGAAAATTTAGTGAAATGGCAGGAAGCAGGATCCCCAGTTACGAGTCGTAGTACCTCGGTACGACTCATAGGTTTGGTCATAACATCTGTCGGGGAGAATTTTCATGAAATGTTTCATGGGAAATTTTGTAAAATCCTATCGTGTTAACTCTTAAACGATGTCGTATTAGGATTATTATGGAGGGATTATAGAGGAATAATCAACCTTTTACCTCATTCTTTCCAAACCAGTTAGAAGAAGTACGAAGAACTCAGACAGTTCATCTTAGAGTGAAACCTAGGGCATGCAGATTTCCTTCTCAGATTCTCCAGACTCTTCCAAGAAATTCTCCTCTAGGTATGTGGGATTTCAACAAGGGAGTTTTTCTTCCATTGTGACCCAAAACCCTTATAGAAACCTTATCATTTCTAGCCCTTTTATGATAAAAGCTAGGGTTGTTCTTCAGTTTGATTATGAACTTCTTTCTTATTATAACTCTTGTGATTTCGGAAGGTTATTAACAGTTATGATTCATGTTGATATCTTTTTTATGAAATATGTTTTTTAGCCCTAATCTTGAAATGTAATTGAAAGAGTCTTTCATAACTGTCCAGATACGAATGTTGCTTGATTCTAATAGTTCTTTTAATTACCATGATAGTACAGTTACGTGATCCATAGTTAGCTTATTGCTTATTCAGTATCAGTGTGTACGCAGCTCTCTCAGTGCCTTATAGAAATGTCATCTGATCAGTTTGACGGTATTCAGTCTCTTGAGGAGTTTAGTAAAACTCCGTAGTCTCAATCATCATTCATCAAGTTATTCTTTAGATGGTTATGACACTTTCAAATAAAGAAGCTCTAGCCAGTCTTAGAACACTTAGCTTTAGTCATAAGGTCCTGTAGAATCTCAGGGTGCTGCCAGATAAGTATTCCTTACTTAAGTCTTAGGACATTAGGTTCGAGCTATCGGCCTAGTAGTCACAGTTAGGATTTTGAGTGGGTCTAGGAGTTAGCACCTAGCGGGCTGGGGTTTAACGCAACTAGATTCCCAGAACTAGGTTGTTACCATAGGTCATTAGCCCGAACATGCCTCAGAGAGTGATCACCTAGCTCATCCACAATACCCTGGCAAGGTACAGTGGGCTCTCACCGATGGGGTGTATACATCGAACTCCACATCTACCTCACGTGGTTATGTGTCGGTTATAGTCTCTCCCACTTATTAGTGCAGTTCAATTCAGTATAGTCTAAGTTTCAATTCAGCACAGTTTATTCATATTACAAGATATAGCTATGATCATCAGTTAGTACCTATGTTACACTGTTATAGTAATATTCAGTGTTTATCAGTTTAGTTGTGTATTACTACTGTATACTTATATCTTACATAATCAATACATTCAAAGTACTGATGCATCTTATTATGATATAGGCGCAGGTTCTCAGTCTCAGCATCGATAATAATTCCCTTCTAATTATTTAACCAAAAAAAAATAGTTGGTGAGTCCTTATCTTCCGAGGACCAGAGTATCTTTTTAGTTCAGTTTTCTTTTGAGTTAGACTTTAGAGTTAGTTAGGGTCTTGTCCCGGCAACTTGTCAGTTCTTGATAGCTTTCAGACAAAGTATTGTTTCAATATATTTTGCAGTTGTCGCATAAATTTCAGTATCTTATAAGTTATTTCTTCTTTTTATAAAAGTGTTAATTAGTAATGATGTTTCTACAGCTTCCGCTTTTAGGTATTTTAGTATACCACTGTGATGTTGAGCTATGGGTTAACTTGGGGTCACTTGTGGCTCCAAGTACTCTGTCGCGTCTAGGGTGTAGATTTGGGTCATGACAAAATTGGCATCAGAGCACTAGGTTTAGAGTATCCTAAGATTTCTAAAAGCCGCTTCAAGTATCTTTTTCATGAGTGTGAAGCGCGCCACACTAATGAGGGGGAAGCTACAAGACGTTAATTGGAAATTTCCCCTTTTATTCATGATTTTTATCATGCGTAGAGTTTTAGACTCAAAAATATCCTCCTAATTTGTACTTTACTCTTTTCAAATAACGATGTCTCCAGAAAGAGGAAACAAAAAAAGGACCGAGAACGCTATCCGACCAGCCCCACCAGGTGTCATAGCCCCTCATAATGACTAAGTGTCTCCCATAAAATTTCTGTAACAGCCCAGGCCGCTGCTTGTAGAAATTGTCCGCTTTGGAGCCTTCGCCCCTCACGGTTTTAAAACGCTTCTATAAGGGAAAGCTATCCAAGCACTTATAAAGCACTTTTCGTTCTCCTCCCCAACCGATGTGGGATTCGCCTAGACCAATGTGGGATTCACCTAAGGAAAGCCTTACACTCACCCCCCCTTGGGACTCAGCGTCATCGTTGAGGTTTTCCCCACCACCGGCCTGACACCGGCTCTGATACCAACTATAACAACCCAGGCCGCCGCTTGTAGAAATTGTCCGCTTTAGAGACTTCTCCCCTCACGGTTTTAAAATGCGTCTACAAGGGAAAGGTATCCAAGCACTTATAAAGCACTTTTCGTTCTCCTCCCCAACCGATGTGGGATTCGCCTAGACCAATGTAGGATTCGCCTAAGGCAAGCCTTACACTCACCCCCCATTGGGACTCAGCGTCCTAGTTGAGGTTTACCCCACCACCGGCCCGCTCTAATACCAGCTGTAACAGCCTAGGCCGCCACTTGTAGAAATTGTCCGCTTTGAGCCTTCGCCCCTCACGGTTTTAAAACGCGTCTACAAGGGAAAGGTATCGAAGCACTTATAAAGCACTTTTCGTTCTCCTCCCCAACCGATGT
>JACEIK010005666.1:67439-81361 GCA_018107945.1 Datura stramonium
GGGCAAACCTCAACGAGGACGCTGAGTCCCAGGGGGGGGTGAGTGTAAGGCTTGCCTTAGGCGAATCCCAAATTGGTCTAGGCGAATCCCACATCGGTTGGGGAGGAGAATGAAAAGTGCTTTATAAGTTCCTGGATACCTTTCCCTTGTAGATGCGTTTTAAAACCGTAAGGGGCGAAGGCTCCAAAGCGGACAATTTCTACAAGCGGCGGCCTGGGATGTTACAATTTCAGGTGGTGATTGAAATGCTGGCTCAAGCAGTGACCAGTCAGGTCAACCAGCAGGTAGTGATGCCAGTCAACACCAATGGGTTTGCAGCTGCGGCCAAGGTCTGGGATTTCACACGTATGAACCCTCTGATATTTCACGGGTCTAAAGTTGATGAGGATCCACAGGAGTTTGTTGTTAAGGTACAGAAGATCACTTAAATCATGGATGTCACCTCTACAAAGAGTGTCGATCTGGCTGTCTACCAGTTATAAGGGGTGGCTTAGATTTGGCACAAGCAGTGGAAGGAGGGAAGGTCGAATGAAGCAGGTTCAGTGAAATGGGATGAGTTCTCTATGGTATTACTGGATAGGTACTTTCCTTGGGAGTTGAGGGAAGCTAAGGCAGCATAATTCATGAACCTTAGGCAGAACAATATGACAATCTAGGAGTATGCATTGGAGTTCATTCGGCTGTTGAGATATGCTCCAAAAATGGTTGCTGAGGCGAGGGCTCGAATTCTCAAATTCGTTAATGGTGTTTCTAATTTGGTGCTTAAGGAATGAAGAACTGCGATGCTTGTCAAGGACATCGACCTCTCTACCCTCATCATTCATGCACAGCAAATAGAGGTGGAGAAGTTGAAGAAGATTGAGAGGTAAAAAAAATGGGCGAGAATGGGCCAGTCTTAATATGGTCAATAGAGAAAAGGTAGGGGTAGTCGCCCACAACAACAACAGCAGAGACCTCCAGCACCCTCATCAGCCAGTGCCCCTTCTTTTCGATCCCATAAGGACTGAAAGGGTGGAGCTTCATGTTCCCAATCCCAAAGTCATGTCTCCAGCACCTGCTCCTTTCCAACTTGTCCTAAATATGGAAACAACCAAATGGGTAATGCCGCATGAGCAAGGATGGTTGCTTTAGATGTTGCCAGTTAGGTCACAAATTTAGAGATTGTCTGTTAGCAAGACAGGGGAGGACTCAGTCAACTACCTCAGCAATCCAGCAGGTCGTTTAGCTCCGCAAGGTACTACTTCAGGTATAGGTGGCGAACAGCGCCAAAATCATTTTTATGTTTTTTCTTCTCGTTAGGATTAGGAGAATTCAGCTGATGTGGTTATAGATATGTTGCACCTTTTCCATATTGATATATATGCTTTGTTAGGTATAGTAGCCACACTTTCCTTCGTGAATCCATATATTGCCGTCCAGTTTGCTATTAATCCAAAAATCCTCTCAGAATCGTTCTCAGTTTCTACCCCGATTGGTGAGTCAGTTAGGGCCAATGGGGTATACAATAATTGTCCGGTCTCACTGTTGAGTAAAGTTATCCCAGTTGATCTAGTAGAGTTAGACATTGTCAACTTCGACCTTATTCTTGGCATGGATTGGTTACATTCCTATTATGCCTTAGTCGATTGCAGAACTAGAGTCATCAGGTTTTAGTTTCCTAAAAGCAAGCCTTAGCATGGAAGGGTGGTGTTTCAGCGCCTAAACGTTGGTTTATTTCCTACAGGCCAAGAAAATAATCTCAAAGGGGTACATCTAACACTTAGTTAGGGTTAGAGATTCCAGTTTTGAAACCCCGACTATTCAGTCAGTTCCAGTTGTTAGCGAATTTCCTGATGTCTTTCTGAAGAACTTCCCCAAGTCCCTCCCGAGCGGGAATAGGCATCAGCATAGACTTTCTTTCAGACACCCAACCCATCTTTATTCGTCCTTATAGAATGGCTCCAGATGAACTTAAGGAGTTGAAGGAACATCTGAAAGACCTTTTAGATAAGGGCTTTATCAGACCCAACATATATCTATAGGGTGCTCCAATGTTGTTCGTGTGAAAGTAAGATGGTACACTCAGGATGTGCATCGACTACAGTCACCTGAACAAGGTCATAGTCAAGAATAGGTATCCTCTGCCCAAGATTGATGACTTGTTCAACCAACTGCAGGGAGCTAGTTGTTTCTCCAAGGTAGATCTCAGGTTAGGATATCATCAACTTAAGGTCAGAGAAGGTGACATACTGAAAATAGGCTTCAGAAGTTGGTATAGTAACTATGAATTTGAGGTTATGTCCTTTGGACTAACTAATGCTCCTGCAACTTTTATGGACTTGATGAACACAGTATTTAAGAAGTATCTGAACATGTTCGTTATTGTGTTCATAGAAGATATATTGGTATACTCTAGGAATGAAAATAATCATGCTAATCACCTAAGAATAGTGTTATAGACTCTCAAGGACCGCCTTTCGTTCACTAAATTCAGTAAGAGAAAATTCTGGTTGAATTCAGTGGCCTTCCTCAGACATGTGGTCTTCGGTAAGGGCATTCAAGTAGATCCTAAAAAGATAACAGCGGTAAAAGATTGGCTAAGACCCACTTCTCTAGTAGATATCAGGAGTGTATTAGGTTTATCTGATTATTACCAATAGTTTGTATAAGGGTTCTTCTATTGTGTCCCCTTTGACCAAAATGACTCAGAAAAAGGTGAAGCTTCAGTGGTTAGATTCATGTGAGAAGAGTTTCCAAGAGTTGAAGACTCTACTCACTATAGCTCTGGTTTTGACCTTGCTAGAAGGAGCAGATGGGTGCGTAGTCTATTGTGATGCTTCCCAAGTTGGCCTCAGTTGCATTCTGATGCAGCGGGGTAAGGTGATAGCTTATGCCTCCAGATAGCTTAAGGTTCATGGGAATAACTATCCGACTCATGATCTAAAATTTGCAGCAATGGTATTTTCTTTGAAGATTTGGAGACATTACCTTTATGGGGTTCATGTGGATGTTTTCACCGACCACAAGAGCCTTCAATACATTTCATTAGAAGGACATGAACCTTAATTAGAGAAGGTAGCTGGAATTATTGAAGGACTATGACATGATTGTGCTATACCACCCAATCAAGGCCAATATGGTGGCTGATGCCCTAAGAAGGATGTCTATGGGAAGGGTCTCTTATGTCAAGAGAGAAAAAATGAGCTGATAAAAGATATCCACAGGTTAGCTCGATTGGGAGTGCAGTTAGTTCATTCAGATGAGGGCGGAGTTGTAATCCAGATATAGATTACTTGAGACAATGAATACTAGTAGAAGCTCACAACTCCAGGTATTCTATTCATCCAGGTGCCACTAAGGTGTACCGGGATCTATGTGAAATCTATTGGTGGAATAGCATGAAGAAGGACATTGTAGAATTTGTAGCTAAGGGCCCGAACTGCCAAAAGGTTAAAGTTGAACATCAAAGACATAGGGGTATGACTCAGGATATCGGCATACCTACTTGGAAATGGGAAGAAGAGAACATGGATTTCATTATAGGTCTACCTCATACTCGTCGGCAGCATGACTCCATTTGGGTGGTGGTAGACCGGATGACTAAGTCAGCACACTTTCTATCAATTAATACTATAGAATCAGCTGAGGATTATTCTAGGTCTACATCTGCGAGTTAGTCAGACTACATGGAGTTCCCTTGTCCATAATATTAAATAGAGGTACTCAGTTCACCTCGCATTTGTAGAAGACATTCCAAAAGGGACTTAGCACTCAGGTCAAGCTCAGCATAGCTTTTCATCCACAGAAGGATGGGCAAGCTGAGCACACAATATACAGTTTGGAAGACATGTTAAGAGCTTGTGTGATTGATTTCAAGGGAAGTTGGGATGATCACCTACCTCTCATTGAGTTTTCATACAACAACAGCTACCACTCCACCATCCAGATGGCCTCATTTGAGGCATTGCATGGTAAGAGGTGTAGATCTCCAATGGGATGGTTTGAAGTTGGTGAAGCTACCAGGATAGGACCAGACTCAGTTCATGAGGCTATGTAGAATGTTTAGCTTATCAGGGAAAGGTTGAAAACAACACAGAGCCGACAGAAGTCATATGCAAATGTGAGGAGAAGAGAGGTAGAGTTTGCAGTGGATGATTGGGTTTATCTAAAGATTTCACCTATGAAAGGGGTGGTGAGGTTTGGGAAGAAAGGAAAACTCATTCCGAGATATGTGGACCTTACAGAATGCTGAGATGCATTGGCAATATGGCCTATGAGTTAAAGTTACCTGCAGAGTTAGCATTGGTGCATCCATTCTCCCAAGTGTCATTGCTGAAGAAGTGCATCGGTGATCCAAACCTTTGTTGTACCACTAGATAGTGTGGATGTAATGGATGGTCTCTCTTATGAAGAATTTCCAATTTAGATTATAGATTGGTAGGTTCGTAAGTTGAGAAACAAGGAGGTCGCCTCAGCAAAAGTTTTATGGAGGAACTAGCTGGTTGAGGGAGCTACATGGGAAGCAGAAACATAAATGATGACAAGATATCCTCACTTATTTCCTTCCAACTCAGCTTCAATTTCAACTATTAAATTCTCTTCAGTGTTCTATTCAGTTAGTACCATTTAGTTCTTTCCATGTTTAAATGTGCATCCTAGTTGCACAGGATCAGTTCGTGTGGTTACCTAAGTCCAGAGTCAGTCACTGCTCCAGTAATCGATTTATGGTTTCCAATCATGGGATTGTAGCTTTATCCCTATTCTTTCAGCTTAGTTAGTCTGAATTCGAGGATGAATGTTCCTAAGGGGAAGAATTGTAACACCCAAGAACTCCCTAAGACTAGACGTTAGATTTAAAACTTGATCATATAGAAAATTGAGAAAATGATCATAGTACGAGCCATAGTACGACTCGTATAATGGAGGTATGAGCCGTACCTAGACTCATAGTAGGAGGGTGAAGGAGATTAGTTAAGGTGATTTGAGGAACCATGAATTTATGTTAAGACTCATACTATCCTTGCATGGATCATATTGTCCAATCGTGGAATAATTTCAGAAATATGGTAAGGATAATTCAAGCTAACCACAAGTCATGGTAAGACTCATGGCACAGCGGTACGACTCATAAGATGAGTTGTGAGGGAGCTCAGAGGAAGACTCAGGGTTGAACTACTGATCGTAACATGAGTCGTAGGATGCTGGTACGAGTCGTGTAGGAATCTGTGGGAAACTTCAAAGAAATGGCTAGAAGCAGTGTCCCTAATTACGATTCATCGTACGAGTCGTAGTACCTTTGTACTACTCGTAGGTTTGTTCATACCATCCAATGGGCAAAATTTCCATTAAATTTTTCATGGGCAATTTTGTAAAACCCTATAATCTTAACTCTTAAACTATGTTGTATTAGGATTATTTAGGAGGGATTTTAAAAGAATAGTCGACCTTTTTCCCACATTGTTTCCTAACAAGTTAGAAGAAGTAGGAAGAACTCAGACAATTCATCTCAGAGCAAAAGCTAGGGCTTGCATATTTCCTTCTTAGATTCTCAAGACTCTTCCAATGAATTCTCCTCCAGGTATGTGGGATTTTAACAAGGGAATTATTCTTCCCTTATGCCACAAAACCCTTATAGAAACCTTATCAGTTCTAGCCCTTTTTTGGATTAAAGCTAGGGTTGTTCTTCAGTTAGATTATGAACTTCTTTCTTGTTATAACTCTTGTGATTTTGGAAGATTATTACCAGTTATGATTCATGTTGATATCTTTTCTATGAAATATGTGTTTTAGCCCTAATCTTGAAATATAATTGAAAAAGTCTTGCATAATTATCTAGATATGAATGTTGCTTGATTCTAATAGTTCTTTTAATCTTCATGATAGTACATTTATGTTAACCATAATTATCTTATTGCTTTTTCAGTCTCAGTCAGTACTTATCTCTCTCAGTGCCTTACAGAAATGTCATCCGATCAGTTTGGCTATTCGGTCTCTTCAGGAGTTCAATAAAACATTATAGTGTCAATCATCAGTCATCAAGTTGTTCCTTAGACAGCTATGACATTTTCAGAGAAAGAAGCTCTGGCATTCTTAAAACACTTAGCTTTCAGTTATCAGGTCCTTTAGACTCTCAGGGTACTTTTCCAGATAAGTATTCCTGACTTAAGTCTTAGGACATCAGGTTCGAGCTATCAGTGTAGCAGTCACAGTTTGAATTTCTAGTGGGAGTAGGACTTAGCACCGAGTGGGCCGGGATTTAGTGCACCCAGGTTCCCAGAACTCTATTTCCAGCATATGTCATTAGCCTAAACGGGCCTTAGAATAGTGATCACCTAGCTCAGCCACTATACCCTGGCAAGGTACAGTGGGCTCTAATGGATGGGGTGTATACTTCGGGCTCCATGTGTAGCTGACGTGGTTATATGTCAGTTACAGTCTCTCCCACTTGTTAGAACAGTTCAGTTAAGTATAATCTGAGTTTCAGTTAAGCTTTATTCAAATTACAAGATATAGATATGATCCTCAATCAATACCTATGTTACGCTGTTACAATTATATTCAATGTTTATCAGTTCAGTTGTGTATTACTACTATTTACTTATATCTTACATACTTGATACATTCAAAGTATTGATGTGTATTTTCCATTTTGTATCATATTATTATACAGGTGCAGGTTCTTAATCACAACATCGATTGTAGTTCCCTTCTGACGATTTCAACAGCAATATAGTTGGTGAGTCCTGATCTTTCGAGGACAAGAGTATCTTTTCAGTTCAGTTTTCTTTTGAGTTAGACTTCAAAGTTAGTTGGGGACCTGTCCCAGGAACTCGTCAATTCTTAGATGGCTTTTAGACAAAGTATTGTTTCAGTATGTTTTGCAGTTCTCACATAAATTTCAGTATCTTATCAGATTTTTCTTATTTTTAGAAAAGTATTATTTAGTTATGATGTTTCTTCAGCTTCCGCTTCCAGTTAATTTAGTATACCAGTGTGATGTTAAGCCATGGGTTAGCTTGGGGTCACTTGTTGCTCCAAATACTATGTCGCATCTAGGGTGTAGACTAAGGTTTTGACATATAGTATAATTACTCAACTCAATGAGTAGGGATCGTATCCACTGATAAAAAGGCAGACAAAAAACTATCAAGTAGTTTCATAGTTGATTTGTAGGTTAAGACTCTATTCAAGTTAAAGTGGAAAGAGATAGCATAACTAAGAATTAAATTGGCTCAAGTTAAAAATTCATTATTAGGAAAAGTTAGGGAAGTGACCCAAATTATGGGTTGATCCCCCTAAATCACCTAATGCGGAAGAATTCAGAGTAGGATAAGGCTGAACATGCAAGCAATTTATTTAGGCAACCCATGGGTATCTTTCAATAGCACCATAGGTGTCAATCTACTTCAATTTTGTCAATTTAAATAGAACTCCCTTCTACCCAATTGATTGTTACCAATTAGAATTCAACCTATGTCTAGGAGAATCTCTTAAACAAAGGTTATGCCTTAAGTTTTTATTGATTGATGTTAACCTAACCTAAATTTTCTCTTTCAAGCCTCGTAAAAAAAATTAGGCAGGATTGGATGACAAATAAGCCCAAACTTAATTTTAACAAATTGGGATCATTAGGGTTCACAACTCTATATTTGGGTTTAACTAGCTATAGCAAGAAGAGAAGAAGAAAGCAAGTAATTAAACATTTTTACTAATGAAATTACAATTTAGAAAAAAAAAATTGAATTGATAATTTGATCATGAACTTCAATTACAAATCTATGAAAATAAAATGGAAAAGTAGCTAAAATTATCTAAAATTATGATAAACTATGAAAACTCCATTCAAAAACATAAAATATGACTATTTATACTGAGCCAAGAACCCTAGATAAAATTCGCTTTCTGTAATACCCCAAAAAGTCTCTTATATCAGACTCGAGATTTATAGCGGAAAATAGCAAGAAAACAACACCAGAACCAAACAACGACTCTTGAAATGAGTCATCCAATAGACTAATGGGCCATTAGTTTGGTCATTGTTTGGTGTTCCAGAGAGCTATCAGAAATTGGCCCAGAATCCACGAGGGGATTGTACAGACCATTATTCGATTATACTGGTCGTCATTTCAATTGTAAGTTGAGATATTGTAACACTTTGGACTTTCGGGCTATATTTGACACCATTCTATGTATGTGGAAAGACTCGAGCCTGATGAATTTTATGGTAACTAGGGGTTAAGAACAATTCTTAAGTGTGAGAAGTGCTTTGGATAAAAATTAAGGACATAAATAACCATTAGCTAGCACAAAGTTCAGTTGAGAGCCTTCTATACAATGCCTCCCAGATGAGCAAACGAAGGATAACCGGCCAGCCCCACTAGCTCCACAGAACCAATAAATGATAGGTTACCCATGCACAGTTTCAAACTGTATTCCAGGTATTGGCATAGGCTATCACAGCACGGGCTGACCATCAGGTAGTGTCACCCATAAACCCTAACGGGAATACTACGACTGCAAGAGTGCGAGATTTCATTAGAATTACCCAGCTAGAATTCTTTGGATTGAAGGTGGATGAGGATTCACAAGAGTTCATTGATGAGATTCAGAAGATTACCAAGATTATGGGTATCTCTTGGGAGGAGAGTGCAAACTTAGCCTCCTATCAACTGAAGGGATAACTCACATATGGTTCAGATAATGGAAGGAAGGTCGTAGGGCAGGCGCAGCTCCGATGAGTTGCAATGAGTTCGTGACAACCTTCTTGTACAGGTTCTTTCCTCGGGAGTTTAAAGAAGCAAAGGCTGAAAAGTTCATCAACTTGAAACTGAATGATATGATGGTACGGGAGTATTCTTTGAAGTTCACTCAACTGTCAAAATATGCTCCAAAGATGGTCGCCGAACTAAGGGCCCGCATGAGCAAGATCGTAAATGGAGTCTCAGATACAGCACCATCAACAGTCAGTGTTCTATCTAGACCTAGGGTAAGAGAGATTACATATCCAGCTTGCAATTATTGTGGGAAGAACCATTTGGAAGAGTGCATGGCTGGTTTAGGCGCTTGCTTTTGGTGCGGCAAGTCGGGCCTTAAGCTCAGTGATTTCCTAGCAGCTAAACAGGGTGAAGGTTGAGCCCCAGCCACTTCTTCAGTATCTCCAACGGCCCGTCTATCTCAGTATGGCGCATCTGCTGGTGCACGTGGTGGATACTACCAGGACTGCTTCTATGCCCTATCATCATATTAGGATCAGGGAGGCTCACCAGAGGTAGTCACAAGTATGACATAAGCTTTCATGATTGATCCTTGTATGTGTCAGGTACAAGAGCCACAATATAAGGTATAAGATCCATTTTAGCATTCTTGTATGAAATTCTTTCTGTGGGTGGTGTGAGATGGTGATAAGTATGAAGCCTTCAGTTATCGCTTTAGAGGATACTGAGAAGTCAAGAGGTAGTGATGTTAGCCTAGCCTTAAGAAAGGATCCAAGAGCCTTAGAATGATGACTTTAAGCTAAGGGGGAGATGATAAGTTGAAGGGCCAAGTAAAATTTTGAGTTGTTTCAAGTAGCGGAGTACCATAAATTATAGCCTTGGGATGTCAGTCCTTTCTAATCAGATATTTTCCCTTATGTTCTAGTCGACATTATGCTCTACTCATGCTTATGTTCAAATTCCCAAAATGATTGGTAACCACTTCATTCAGCAATCCCAATCGTACTCCAGTAAATCATAAATCTCAACCTCATGTGATGAAACTCGTTATGTATGTAAGTTCATGCCTCCCAATGCGCACATCTCTATGAACTCAGTCCTTAGGATTTGCCTTATTGTCTCATAAGGTCATACTACATCATGTATATGCTCAACTTAGATTTCTTAAATGATTCGTTCTTTTGATTTAATTACTCTAAGCCCTATGTACGTTCACCGTAACAGAAATAATGGTTGCAATGGATATGTCCAGGATTTCACCCTATTCATGCCTTTGTTGCTTTGTAGGTAGAAGTTAATGAAGTGTAGTTGTTAGTTATGTTAGAGAGTATGAGGATCTTTGGGGTAGTATGGGCTACAGAGGAGCCAAAAGATGATTGTAGTGACAAGATTGAATTATGTGGTGGTATTCAGGGACGTTGGTGCAGTTAACAATGTGCCTTTGAAAGTTTCACCCATGAAAGGGGTGAAGAGGTGTTGGTGAGAATGATAGTCTTTTTTATGAGAAGGTTCCAGTTGAAATCTTGGACCGACAAGTTCGTAAATTGGGGGAAACAAGAAAGTTATTTCAGTGAAGGTGTTCGGGAGATATCAGCCAGTAGAATGGACGACTTGGGAAGCTAGATTCAATTAAGTCTTACTCTTAGTCAGATCAGTTATCATGTCAGCTAATCAGATATCAGAAAATCGTCTTGGGATTTATAACTCAGTCCTTATCAGATCAATTTCAAATTGAGGAAATAGTTCCTCATCAGCACTTTATCTAGTTTCATGTCAAGATCATGTCTCCACATGTATGTATATTTCATGAATTAACATTAGTATATGTATCTAGTTTAAAGAAATATACTTACTTTATGCTTGTGTACTTCCACTAGGAATTGGTATTAGGGCTGGACAGAGCTATTTTGAGTTTAAATAACTTAAGGGGCGGGTTTTAAAAATTTGGGCCGAGTCGGGTAATTTCAAAAAATTTGACCCATCACAACTCGTACCACGAGTCATAGGAAGACCCTACTACTCGTCCCTTGGACCCATAATGCATAAGGTTGAAAAACTTACCTGGGCACCTATGAATGCATCTTATGTTTCGTACCTTGTAGGTATGGTTCGTTCTATGACTCGACGGTCTTTGCCTTGTATAGCTTGTATAGTTCACAGGCTCAGTAAGTACTATGATCCATGCACTTGAGGTACGCGTCATAGGACCAACCGTACTCTGAACTTTTGCAATGAAGCACATCTTTGATCCTCAACATGACTCATGCTACGACTCGTACAACCCTCTCACAAGTCGTACTAAGAACCATAGCACCTGCTTTTTAGTAGTTTTCTGCCACCTATTTTTGTTTTCCCTACACGCTAAACACACATAAATTAAGTCACTTAGGTTGCCTCCCAAAAAGCACTTGATTTAACGTCGCGGCACGACGTTGGTGGACCGATTACTCAGGATTCACCAAGCCACCACTTGGGTTACATCAGACGAAGCACCTGATTTAACATCACGGCACGATGCAAGTCTCTTGACTACTCATACTTCATCAAGGAACTCAGATTCATCTTCTATCGCTACGAACTACATTGTACTCCTTCAATTTCTGCATTGATCGGCAAATGTTGAAAGTAACCTCTACTTTATTCAGTCTAAACATCAGCTAGCCAGCCTCCACATCCACTAATGCCCTCCAACTAGAAAGGAATGGTTGTCCCAAGATGATGGGGACCTCATAATCAACCTCGCAATCTTGGATCACGTAGTCTGCTGGGAATATAAATCTGTCTACTTTAACAAGAACATCAAATAGGATCCCCACTTACTTTTTTACAGTTCTATCAGCCATTGGTAGCCGCATTGTAATCGGTGTGGGGGATCCTAAGCCCAACTGCTTGAACATATCCAATAGCATCAGATTGATGCTTGCTCCAAGATCACAAAGTTCCCTTACAAACTAGACATTGCCAATTTTTCAGGGGATAGTGAAAGCACCCGGATCTTCCTTCTTCTAGGGAAGGACTCATGTAGCTATGGTACTACAGTGATGTACATTTTCTACAGGCTCATAACTGACAGAACACTTCTTTGTCACAAGGTCGTTCATGAACTTAGCATATCCCAGCATTTGTTCCAATGCCTCAACCAATGGTATGTTCATAGATAATTGTTTGAGCATTAACAGGAATTTCTGGAACTTACCATGCTCCTCCTTCTTCTTCATTCTTTAGGGGGAACTATGGCGGTGGTCTCGGGATAGCCTTGTAAATTTGCGTTGCACCTTGTTCAACTTCAGACCCTTTTTCACCAATTAGGGCCTCAGGCAACTCAGGATTCTTAGCAACTTCCATCTCAACACTATTTTCATCATCTTCAACTATGCTCTCTTTCTTTCATTCAACTAAAACTGGTAGAGGGGGATCAACTGTGGTCTTACCACTCCTAGTCATTACAGCCATACGGTGGCCATCATTCTTTGGGTTCTGGGTTGTGTTGCTAGGTAGTGTACCCTTCTGTCTAGGGTTCAGTGATGCTGATAGTTTCCCTAGCTGCTGTTCAATTTTCTTGATAGCTGTCGCTTGGGATTCCACTCTCTGGCCCATGCTCGATATATCACCTCAGATTTCCTTCAACTGATCATCAGTGGACCTTACCTTTTTCAGCATCTCATCCATCATTCTCTATAGCTTTAACTATCCAGCCTATCCCTCTCGTGCATTAGGAGGCACATATACTCTAGCTCAGTCATTGTGGTAACCGTCATTCCTTCTCCAATCTCCTTCGCGCTCAAGACCACGGCTTTTGTCTCTATACCCGTTCTGGTTGTAGTTATCTCTGTATTGGTTGTGACCTTGGTTTTTAGAATCTTGGTGCCAATTGTCTTGTCCAGAAGCTTAGGCATTGGCTCGGAAACCCGCCATATGGCTGTCCAGGAAATTTGCCTCCTGCACGGAATCAGAGTAATCTGCCCCCGCCTCCAATCCTTGTTTCCCCACTGCGTTCACGTTTTTGGCTCCAACTCCCATTATGTGATTTGTAAGCAAATCCAATAATGTGCGCATATGAGCCAACTCCTGGTCGTGTTCTTCTTCTTTCCTAGGTTGGTGTGCAATCAAACCAACATCATATGTACCGACCGCTGCATCTACCCCCGGGTATGCCATACCCTGTTTGTTTTCATCACCCTATCAAGAATAGTAGCAGCTTGCTCCCAGGTACGACTCATCAATGCTCCTCCAAAGCTTATGTCTGCTATAACTTTTGTATTATTGTTCAAACACCTGCAGAAAATTTCCAACAAATTGTCATCTAAAATTTTATGGTTTGGGCACTTTGTCCACTTCTTCATGAATCTCAGTCAAGTTTCGTGAAGTGCCTCGATTTTAAGTTGTCATAAATTGTAAATTTCATCCTTGAGCTGCAACATCTTGGAGGGGGGTAAGAATCTTTCTAATAAGGCTTGCATGAGTTCCCACCAGTTGGTTATGAAGTTGTCGGGCAACTTCGATAATTGATCTTGGGCAAAATGGCATGCCCAAGTGATACTTTATAACTTAGTTTTCGTCTTGTTTATCTACTTATTTATATACATTCTCATGTAATTTTATGTANACTTTATAACTTAGTTTTCGTCTTGTTTATCTACTTATTTATATACATTCTCATGTAATTTTATGTAAATGTGAAGATATATACTAACCAACATGATTAGCTCTTGTTTTTGTAGGTTTAAAATGAATTTGAGGAACTAATCCATGATTTGCTGAAGTGAAGGCATGGAATTGGAAGTAAAACGTGAACGTTGGCAAGGAGGATGCGCGAAACAGCCCACCTGCGCGTTGGCAAAGTGCCACGGCAGGAAGGCTGCGCGACAAGGGCCGTGACACGCCCTCAAACGCGCTGCACAAGCAGCGTGACACGCTGCCAACGCGGCCAGCTTCTCCCTAGCGTGTATGTTATGCAAATTCCAGATTGCCTACGCGATGCCTCCGTGTCACAGAGGCAAATTGGCACGATAACCTCTATGACACAGAGTTATTTCATGTCGGGCATAATTTTGTACATCTCTCATTTACTATAAATAGGTCCCTTAGCTCCTAAAAACATTTGGTCACGATTTATTTCTGAAAAACTTCCAAGGAGTGAAGGGAGAAGTGGGAGAAGTCACCTAGGGTTCTTAAATTTCATCTTCTCTTCTACCAATTCTTGTAAGTATGTTACTTTAATTATGTTTT
>JACEIK010005666.1:85834-100056 GCA_018107945.1 Datura stramonium
CTACTTGATCTTACGTTCATATATCCTTAAATTAGTGAAGTAAAACACTAAGGGAAAGCTTATGGGTCACACTACATGATGCATGTGAATTCCTTGAGAGAGCGGAGCGTAATTCTATTCATATACCCATACATGTTGTGATTTGAAAATTTATGAGTAAAAAGGGGTAACTCTCTTGTTGCGAGGGCACATGTTTAATGAGAGATAGCATTCATGTCGGATTTCTTGATCGGTTGATTTGCATAAGTTTGCTAAGATTGAGAGTCGATTCTTGAGGTTAGGAAGTCTTAATATAGTTGTATTTCATTTCAATGATTAAATCGTGCATGCTCTATTTTTAACTTGCAATCTTAAATAATCATTATAGCCGTAGCTTGAATTGTCTTGATAAATTAGTTATGTGTGATTCTTCATTTACATGACATGTAAAAGGGTTGTTCGAGGACGAACAAGGCTTTAAGTGTGGCGTAGGTGATCTTGGGAAATATGGCATGCGCAAGTGATACATTATAACTTAGTTTTCGTCTTGTTTATCTACTTATTTATATACATTGTCATGTAATTTTATGTAAATGTGAAGATATATACTAACAAACATGATTAGTTCTTGTATTTGTAGGTATAAAATGAATTTGAGGAACTAATCCATGAATTGGTGAAGTGAAGGCATGGAATTGGAAGTAACATGCGAACGTCGGCAAGGAGGATGCGCAAAACAGCCCACCTGCGCGTTAGCAATGTGCCACGGCAGGCAGGATGCGCGACAAGGGCCAAGACACGCCCTCAAATGCGCTGCACAAGTAGCGTGACACGCTGCCAATGCGGCCAGCTTCTGCCTGGCGTGTATGTTATGCGAATTCCAGATTGCCTACGCGATGCCTCCGTGTCACAGAGGTAAATTGACGTGATAACCTCCGTGACACGGAGCTATTTCATGTCGGGCATAATTTTGTACATCTCTAATTTACTATAAATAGGTTCCTTAACTCCTAAAAACATTTGGTCATGATTTATTTCTAAAAAACTGCCAATGAGTGAAGGGAGAAGAGGGAGAACTCACCTAGGGTTATTAAATTTCATCTTCTCTTCTACCAATTCTTGTAAGTATGTTACTTTAGTTATGTTTTCTTGTAATTATACGAAATTGAGTGGCTAGAACCCTTCCTCATGGGTTGAAGCCACAAGATGTGATTGTGATTATGTGAATTTGTTTTGGTTTTAAGTTATTAATTGTTGTTTTGTCTTACATTCTTAATTATGGTTGTTTTTATGATTGATCACCATGAGAACACACACGTTACACCTAGGTAAAATCTTGAGAAAGTAAACCTAGTCAAGAACAAAATAAAGTAGGGAGCAAGTTTGTATCTTACGATATAATTCGCGGTTAGGATAGAAATTATACCTAATTTGCCTTGCTTGGTTACTAAAATGGGATGAGCTAGGCACCAACTTAGAATTATCACATCACCACTCGTAGAAGTAGTTGTGAAGCCAAGTTGAGTTAAATGATTAGAGGTACGAAAGTCCCTAATAAAGAGCATAAACCAGCGTAAACCACATCCACGTAATTGAATTTCCCACGAACTAGAATGTCACATCCCCGCTCAACGATGTAGTTGTGAGGCAAGTTTGTCATGTTTAGAGGCTCGAAAGACCATGAACATTCAATTGTAATTATGTGAAACGACAATTGATAATTTCATACTTAAACCATTGCAAAGCTTAGTATCGCATGATTATCCGGCTTTACCTCTAGTTGCTCCTTGAATGATTTCATAGTATTTTGATGAACACCCCTAGGCTTAATTAAACTTTATCGAAAAAAGTCTATATCAACACTTGAGAAAGTAAATATCACACTTGAACTTTATAATTCGCTGAATTGGTCCAGTCCCTGTGGGTTCGACATCCGACTCTTAAAAAAGGCCACTATATTACTTGTAAGACCACGTACACTTGCGTGTGCGCTTGGGCACAATCGTCAACAAGTTTTTGGCACTGTTGCTGCGCAGTCTCAACAATAACCATAAAGTGGCTTCCCCTGATAGAAAAAAGAGGAAAAGTCTGAGCCTGATTGCATCTTAGCTAACTCTAGGAAACCTCTATGCCTTTCATATTCCAACAAAGTTCATCAAGTTTAGGTTGGCGTCATCCGCTGCGTGACCATTGAACACCCATTTCATGTCTAACAGTTGAATCATGGTGCTCGTGCTGTCAAATTTGGCCCCAGCGGGCAGTTGTGGTGGCACAATTGCTCCAGTTGACCCAACTTCATCAATGACTGGGTCCTCATCATCGAAGAACTAAGGAAAAAATCTATGTTGCCCCGCCTATGTCGACCAGTGTTAACAACCTCGTCTCTGGCATCCTCCGCATCCTGAAGTGTAGCTTACCGATCTAGCCGGCTTGCCTAGCTTCTTTAGCTATACGGGATTCTCTTTGTTCCTTGTTTTCCTTTCTGCGCAGTGTTCATTCAATTTCGAGGTTCAATGGAATTAAGGAATTTCCACTACTCCGAGTGCTTGGCATTCACCGAGCAACAACCTGTGGGTTTCACAAACAAAAAAATCGTAATTTAGGAAATAACTACCAAAAGTCAAATACAAGCAATTAAACTAGTCTTAGCCATATTCCCTGGCAACGGCACCACTTTTTCATAATGCTCAAACTCACACCTCCTGCTGAAGTATGAAGCGGAGGTTGTCAATAAAGAACCTAACAAAGAGGTTGGGGTCGAACCCACAGGCAATATGGAAAATCTAGACTAATGCCGATAAGTGAACTTGTTGGTTAGTTAGTCCAATTTGGGGTTTTTATGAAAACAATAGTTAAAACAACAATTGAAATTATGATGTAAATCAAGATTGAAGAATAACTAGGGGTTGTGTTCCCCATGGGTTCATAACTTCTTTGGGTATACACACGTGATCAATACTAATTCTTACTGGTAGAACTGATAGCTAGGGTTCATCCAAATGACTAGTTTGTCCCTATTGGATGAGTATACTCAATCACCGAGTTAGGTCTCATGAGCGGTTTAAACTATTTGTTATCAATATATTCCAAATTTAACTATCCTATGACCACAGCTTAAGTTAATACAATGATCATCAAGATCAAGGATTTTTTTCCTAATTTTTACCTCTCTAGGCTCAAGAAAGTAAAGAATTCGGCCAAGTCCTAATGTTGTACACCGTTAAGAAACATATAAGCATGAAGAGAATACAATACAAGAATTTTTCATTGGTTTTCAATCACTTTTTTGTATCCCTAGCTCGTCTATCCACAATGGTTCCCACAACCCTAGCTATGGAGCTTTTAGTCTCTCATAGTTGTAAGATTGTGATATGCATTCATAATTAAACACATGATGCAATACTTACAATCATAGATGAGAGAAAATTTTCTTTGTTTATATCAGAAAAACCTCAAGAACAATTGATAAAGATCAAGAAAGAATCCAAGAAAAGGTTGATCACAAGTCAATCAACTCAATTCTACGTTTTTTTCCATGAATCTCTATGGTTTTCACGCCTATCTCACTTCTCTCTAATGTTCCTCTCATTCTCTCTGAAAATAAAACATAAAAGTTATTTATACAGACATAAGAATCCTTTTCCTAAGCTAACAAGGTGATTTTCCATAACTGATGCTGCCTAAGCCACAACTGATCATATGACCCATAGAAAAATTGTACGGGTCGTACCTGCTATCCGTAAGTCCTTGGCTTGCTATTATTTGGATAAGTGTTGGGCCTTGGTACGACTCGTACATACTTTCTACGAGTCGTTCTTTGCTTCCGTGGTCTGGCTTTGAGAACTCTGACTTTTTTTGGAAATTATTCACGAGTGTTGTGGTACAGCTCATACCTCCCAGCCACAAATCGTACTATCTGAAGTTCTACTTAGCATTGAAAATCCTCCGAAGTTCACCACTGCTCAATCTATGATTCATACCTTGTTGCCACAATTTGTAGTTTCATCCATATCAGGAGTCTTCCTTTGTGCAATTCTTCTGAATATTTCCAAAACTCAAGCTATGGCTCATACCAGTGTTGTATGGCTCGTACTGATATTCATAGGTTACATTTTCCCTAATTCAGCCGTCTGACACTTTTGACGGTTCTCAGTACGGCTCGTACCATCAACATACGTGTAATATCTCGAAAGTGCCTAAAATTCGACCCAAGATTTAAAAGTGGAGTTGGCTGAAACTGGGAAAACTTCCATAGAATGGACGGCTCAATGGATCGTTGGTCCAACCAACAACTCGTGGAAAGCAGTCGTGGGAGGGGTTGTCTGGTAGCAGTGAAGGAAACAACGAGTGAAGTAGCAACCTGTTGTTTGATGCAAAGAGTCCTTACTAGGAGTCGTGGTGAGAATTGGTATTCATCTTAAGGGGATGTAACGGGTCATCCCACGACTCATCGGGAGAAGTAACGAGTTGTGGTGAGGATCGTGGGAAGGAATAGTACAAGACCTAGAAGGAGGAAACCAGGAATGATATAATGACCCTTTGTTTGAAAGGACGACTCATCTTGTCGAGTCATGGGGATGAATCTAAGATCAGGACGCGTGGAAGTGGAGACGGAAAATTGATACCACGAGTCGTGGAATCCTCTAACGATCCGTTAGTCCGATCATTAGTTCACCTAGTGCAGATTTTTCGGGGATTTAATTAAGGGAATATTCGTTATTCCTAAGTCCTAGGGTCCTATACTATGTCATTTAAGGCTAAAAAATTTGTGTTTATTAGGGGTAAAACCCACCCTAGGCGTATTCATTCTCATGCATGCAAAGTTAGACAATTGAGAAAGGTGATCAAGCTTGTTCCTCAAGGTTTTCTTCAAATTTCCCTTTGGGTCTTTCAAGGAGTGGTGAGATTTGATTTTCCCCAGGTATGTAGGGTTATGAGTGGGTGAATCCTTTCACATCCATGCCCAATCTCTTTCAATTCATGAAATTTTCTATCTAAAATCTATGGNATCTATGGGGGTTTTATCCAATGCATGAAAATTTAATTTCTTTACATGGGCTTTATCTAATTGAGTTACTATTATTGAATTACCATTTATGAGCAACTTTTATGTTTTTTTCCATTAAAAATCGTGTTTCAAGTTTTTTATATTAAAATTCCCATTTATGAAAAGTTCATGAAAGTTAATGTTTATACTGAAAGTTCGAGTATTATTAATTATTGATGATGGAAAGCATGTTTTCGATCATGTATTCGAATGAATTGAGTATTGTCAAGCATGTTAAAGTATTGAGCAATGTCCACATGTTCAAGAATGATTTACGATTTTTGACATAGATCTCATGATTTATCGATTGATGATGTTGGCCGACTAAAGGCCTTTGATCCCACTTCCAAGTAGGGATACTAGTATCTTTGAGAACACCTCCAGGTTTTTGATGCTCAACCTTCACCTATTGAAAATTTGGACACATAGCCACAAACTCTGTTATGTCCTTTTTCATGCCATTCCACCAATAAACTTCCCGTAGGTCATGGTACATCTTGGTGGAACCTAGATGTATAGATTATCTGGAACCATGAGCTTCGTTAAACATCCACTCCTTCAAGTCACCAACATCCGCTATACACAAACGACCTTGATATCAGAGCACACCATCTCCCCCTTTGGAGAAGACCTCTACTATATGATTCTGAATGGCTTCCTTCAACTTCACTAAAATAGGATCCTCCTCTTGTCTAGCTTTAACATCAGTCCACAGATGATTCTGGCCCATTCTAAACAATGACACCACCATCTGTCGAGTTAAAAAGATGAACTCTCAACCGTGCAAGCCGATGCACATCCTTTTCAAACTCCTTCCTCTCCTCATCTACATAGGACACACTCTCCATAGAAAGCCTACTAAAAGCATTTGCTACCACATTTACCTTGCTCGGATGGTAAAGGACATTCATATCATAGTCTTTAAGTAGCTCCAACCACCTTTGACATAGGTTTATATCCTTCTAGGTAAACACATATTGTAGGATTTTTTTGTCCATAAACACATCTACATGGACCCTATATAGATAATGTCTCCAAATCTTCAAGGAAAATACTACCGCTGCCAACTCAAGGTCATGAGTTGGATAGTTCTTTTCATGGACTTTCAGTTGCCTAGAAGTATAGGCTATAACTTTACCATGTTGCATCAGTACACAATATAGGCTGATCCTCGAGGGGTCACAATATACCACAAACCAATTGGTACCCTCAAGTAAGGTCATCATAGGTGTTGAGGTAAGCCGAGTCTTCAAGCTCTTCTCACATGCTTCTGACCATTAAAACTTCACCTTGTTCTGGTTTAATCTAGTCAATGGTGCTGCAATGGATGAAAACCCCTCAATAAACCTCCGGTTGTGACTAGCCAAACCCAAGAAAATCCTGATGTCTGAAGGGATAACTGGTCTAGGACAATTTTTCACTGCTTCTATCTTTTGAGAGTCCACTTGAACACCCTAACTTGACACCACATGACCAAAAAATGCCACTGAGTTTAACCAAAACTTGCATTTGCTAAACTTAGCATACAACTAGCGATCCTTCAAAGTCTGTAGCACCCACCCTCAAATGAGCGGCATGCTTCTCCTCACTCCGAGAATATATAAGGATACCATCTATAAACAAAATCACGAACATGTCTAGATATGGCTTGAACTCCCTGTTTAACAAATCCATAAAAGCTGCTGGAGCATTTATTAGTCCAAAAGACATAATTACAAACTCATAGCGACCATACTGAGTTCTAAAGGCTATCTTTGGGATGTCACCTCCCAAACCCTGAGCTAATGATATTCCGATCTGAGGTCTATCTTTGAAAAGCACGTAGCACCCTGAAGCTGGTCAAATAAATCATCAATCCTAGAAAGAGGATACCTGTTCTTGATGGTAACCTTGTTAAGTTGTTAATAATCAATGCACATATGAAGGGAACCATCCTTCTTGCAGAAAAAGAGAACTGGCGCACCCTATGGGAACTTGCTTGGTCTGATGAAACCCTTGTCTAAAAGGTCACTCAACTGATCCTTCAACTCCTTTAGCTCGGCTGGAGCCATTCTATCAGGAGGAATAGATATGGGCTGCATATCGAGAAGAAGATCAATACCAAAATCGATCTCCCTCTTAGGAGGGATTCCTGGTAGATTATCTGGAAACACTTCTGGATATTCACATACTATTTGAACTGACAAGATAGTCGAGGTCTCAGAGTAGCATCCTTAACCCCAACTAGATGGTATGTGTAACCCTTAAAAATAATCTTTCTGGGCTTAAGGTAGGAAATGAAGTGACCTACAGGCACAACTTGACTACCCTTCAACTCTAGGACTGGCTCACCCAAAAATCGGAACTCTACTACACGGGTTCTATAATTTAATGAGGCATAACATGCATCTATCCAATACATTCCAAAGATTACATCAAAATTGGTCATGGCTAACTCTAAAAGATTTGCTGAGGTGATTTTCTGAAGAACTGTGACAGGGCAGTTTCTGTATACCCGTCGAGCTATGATCGAATCACTTACTGGAGTAGAGACTGAGAAGGGTTCTTATAGGATTTCGGGACTGACTCCAAAAAAATTAGAAATATAGGCCGTAACAAAAGAGAAGGTAGCCCCTGGATCTTACAATACATAAACATCAAGGTGGAATACTCGTAACATACTATTGACTACATCTAGGGAGACCTCCTGCTCTTCACGGGATGTTAGGGCATAGAATCTATTTTGATGCTGACCACCACCCGCACTGGTAGATGCTCCTTGCTAGGTTGGGAATGTTGGTGGAGCTTCCAAACTAGATGTTGGGCCTCAACCCCCTATCGTGACCCTGTCTAGCTGCTGGGCAATCTCTAAGCATATGTCGGGGCTTCCCGCACCAAAAGAAAGCACCTGAACCTACTAAGCACTGACTCATGTGTCTCCGACCACATCTACTACACTCTGGAGTGCTGGTCCCTTTGGGTCTGCTACTCTGACCTCTCGAGCTATATGCTCGTCCCTTTTGACCACATCTGGATCTAGATGGCGCACTCATAATCAAAGGCATTGGGGCTGAAGATCTCTTGTGGGACTGCTGACCTGCCCACTAGGTCTCTGCTGGGAGAATCTGAAGCTATTAGTCCTTGCCCACTTTGACTCTCTCTCCCGCTCACTCACCTGTACCTCCTTTATCTGCTGGGCATACAAAACAATCTAGGAAAAGTCAATGTCCTGATGAAGCATTGTAGTTCGGCAATCCTTGACCAAATAATCTGCTATACCATGCACTAACTGGCTCACTCGGGCTCTCTGGTCTGTCACCATCTCATGTGCATACTTGGTAAAACGAGTGAACTCCAAGGCATACTCCTGAACTGTCATCTTCCCTTGCTTTAGGTTCACAAACTTGGCTGTTTTAATCTCCCTAATCTCATGAGGGAAGAACTGATCCAGAAAAGCAACATGAAACTCATCCCAACCAATAGGACCTACACCCACTACTTTACTATCCTTCCATTGCTTTTACCAAATGTGTGCAACCCCGCTCAACTAATACGAGGCTAGATATGCGCACTCCTCTCTGGTCACCCCCTTGATCTGGGTGATCTTTAGGATCTCACAAACAAACTCGTGTGGATCCTCGTCCACCTTCGACCCAAGAAACTCGGGAGGGTTCATCCTTAGAAAATCTCTGACTCTCACCATTGCCCGCATTCCCATTCTGAGGGACATACGCTACTGCATGATGATTGAACTAGGCAATCAAGGCTTGAGCTATCATCTGAATGGCTGCCTGGAACTCAGCATAGCCAACCAACTTCGGTACATGATCCTCATGGGCTGGTAGGGCCTGCTGGTGCTCATCCCCATTGCCATTCTCATTTCCATTTACATTTCCGTTTCTCCTGCCATTAACTCTATGGGGAGGCATGATTCTGCAAATGCATAGAGCACGAGTTAGAAGGATAGAGAGACATACCATCGCACGACTTTTATCATGGAAGAAGGAAACATTTCCTAGACGTTTTGTAGCCTCTTCTTCATAAGTGTGGCGCGATTCACACCCATGAAAAATACTCTACTTAATGCGTCTTTTAGACACCCTAGGACATTTCAAAACCTAATGCTCTGATTTCATGTTTGTCACGACCCGAATGTAGGGTTAGATCAAGACACAGGACAAAGAACCCAGAGAGGCTCCAAGTCAACCCATGGCATGAACATGTCATCTAACACAATCATATTAAAGCATAAGAACAACATAATTAACATAGTGGAAGTCTGAACATAATATAACATTTGAATACATACATAATTCTGAAGCTGAATACATACTATGTCTGAAAAGCCTCTAATAGTGACGAGCTGATAGGACAAGAACCCAACTAACTCACAAAAGTCTGAAACTGGAAATACGAAATACAATTGATAAGAAGGGACCTTGAAAGATGAGGACTCATGAACTAAGACTGAGAAATGCTATCTTCGAAAATGTGACTAGCGGTGGGACTGAGCCTGGATATCAGAGCCTGTATTATAAAATGATACAACATAGAGTATGCGGCCAGTACGTGGAATTTTATCGAGTATGCAAGATAAGTAAAACCACTAAGTAAGTAAAGTCATAAAACATGCATATCATGAAAACATAATCAAGATAAGATTTTGAGAGTAGGGATTGCATGTTATTTCTAGATTTATGAACTGAACATAATTGAACATCATAACTGAATCGAATGACCCAAAGCTGAAATGTATTATGCATAAGTAAAACTGAACATTGGGTCAAACCTGCTGAATACATAATATCATGACTGATGAACATGCATAACTGAATCACGAGGAACAATCGGAGACTCTTCATATAACCAACATTACCACGATAGAGCTAATGTGGTCTCGACTTGTCCTATAATCTGGCGCGTGTTTTGAGGCATAGGGTTGACTGACCCTTAGCCTACTTGGTGCTAGAAACTTCTCCCAAAAACATGCATATGCTCTCTATCATTTTTCATCAAAGTTGAACCATCGCCTAATGACAAAGCTGAATCATGACATACATATATAATCTAAAATCATAAAATAAGGAGCCTTGGCTCAAAACATACCACAAGATGAATATAATGGGAGTCTAGACTCCAAAATCCATGTGGTAAGCTAATACATGAAGTTTAGATAAATTATGAAACATACTTTATCATATACGCTTGCCCAATACTTAAACATGCTTGAAATCAACTTGATTCACTTGAAAACCTCATCATAGACATGGGAAATTCAAAAATATACTTTTCTCATATACATCTCATCATATTTGAACTCGTATATCATAATCTCAACTTGTCATGAATTTACATGAATGGGCATCACAATTTATAAAACATGAAAACATAATTTATAATTGAAAACATTGTAAAACATTCCCATTAATCATAATTCAATATTTGAAACATACTTATATCATAATCATGATTGATAGTTAGAGAATTCATGTATTGGATTAAAACCCCATAGAATCATCAACTAGATTTTCATGAATTAGAGAAGGATTGGGAATGGGTGTGGACAATTACACCCATTCATAACACTATATACCTGGAAGGATCTGATTTCACAACTTCTCTTGGTTTCCCAATGGAATTTGGGGAAGAACCTTGAAGAAACTAGACTTGATCACTCCTTAAACCTTTAAACTTGTATGCATGAATTGGAATAGGCTTAGAATGACTTAACCCTTCTTAAAACATACTATTCTGTGCTTAAAATGACGTAGTGTAGGCTTTAGGAACTTAGGAATTACGGCATAGTCCTTAATAAATTCACAAGAAATTGCACACTACCAGTCCCAACGAGGGACTGGATGACTCGTGGCTTGGACTATGACTTGTGGTCTGCCACTCATTACTTACTCTAGTCACCTACCTTCTGAGGGTCACCATGAGGGACATCATGACTCGTGGTGTACCCAATGACTCGTGGTGACCAAGTCGTCATCTACACTTCCCAAATTTTCAATCCTCCAAGCACCCCTTGACCACGGATAACTAGACAACTCGTGGTCACACCCATGGTCACCTCAAATACAAAATTTTAAACCAAGTCCAAACCCTTCCCCACAAGTCATTTAACAACTCATGGTGTCCCTGATGGGTCACTGGACGACTTGTCCTGTAATCTAGTGCAGAAAATCATATTTTCTTCGTTTCAACTCCCGGTCTGATCTTAGGTTTTTCGGGGTATTACAAGTACAAGTGTATGGCATTGCAATGGTGTATATTATCTACCTATTTGCAACTCACTATTCTCTTCTTGGTCAAAAGGTCCTTTATAAACTTAGCATAACCAGGAATCTACTCAAGTGCTTCCACTAGTAGAATATTTATTGATTGCTTTAGAATGGCTATGAATTCTTGGAACTTACCTTTTTCCGTCTTCTTCATATGCTGCTAAGGAAAACGTGGAGGTGGCCTCAAAATAGGAGTGAATACCTTCTGGCCTTCCTTCACTTTTCCCTAATCAGTGATGGTGGATGGTATCTCGTAGTCAACTGACTTCTCAGCATCTTCAAGTAACTTTGTTAACTTTGAATCATCCTCCTTCCCTACATCTTTAAGAACCAATATGGGTCTTCATCAACAATCTTCCCGCTCCTAGGTAGTAACGGCCATGCAAGGAGCCTCATTCCTCGGGTTCAGGACTATGTCACTAATAAAAGTACCCTTTTGTCTCTGACTTAGTGCTGCTGAGACCTATCTTATCTATTGATCAAGATGGTTGATGGAAGTGGAGTGTGAGCCTACCAGCTGATTCAAACTTGATAACTCTCCACAGATTTCCTTGATACCTGCATATGTTGATTCCACCTTTTTTAGCACCCATGTAAGCATGTCCTATACCTTGGAAGTACATGCATCATAACTAGCTTGTTCTTTTTCCCATGGTGGCACATAAACACCATTTTTTTCATTTCTCTACCCATCTTTGTTTCTCCACACACCTTGGTCTCTGTCTCTACAGCTTGAATGGTCATAATTATTATTTTCATAATAGTTTCAACCTTGATTCCCCTTTGGCACCAAGAGTCTTGGTTAGACCCTTAGGNCTTAAGGATATAAAGATATTATTATTTTCATAATAGTTTCAACCTTGATTCCCCTTTGGCACCAAGAGTCTTGGTTAGACCCTTAGGTGTTGGTCCAGGAATCCCCCATCTGATGACAAAGTTGGCCTCTTCCTCCAATTTTGTGTAATAGTCATCATACCAAGGTGCTTTATCCTGTAAAACGACTGCTCGAACATTCTGAGAGAATAATCCTATCAAGTGTTTGGTGATTAGGTCCAGTTAAGTCTTCAGGTGGGTCATTTCCAAATCACGCACCTTATCTCTTCCTCTCGGCTATGTAGTTATTGCTTTAGAATAGTTTATGGTTGCTGCTTCTAACTATCGGATGTGCCAGGCTATTAGTTTTGTTCATCTTGTTCAGTATCTCACTAGCCTCTTTAAAATATGCACCATCATCAGTCCTTCAACAATACTATCAGCTATTCCCTTTTTTGTGGCATTCAATGACCTATAAAATATTTTCAGAAGAACCTTTTTTGGCATCTTATGATTAGGATGCTGCTTCAACTTCTTCTAAACTCTGAGCCAAGATTCATTCAAGGCTTCACCCACTAATTGTCTGAAGTTGTTAATCTCATCCACAGCTAAATCATCTAGGACGGTGGAAAAAAGTTTCTCCAAGAAAGCTGCGCTCAACTCCAACCAGGTAGTGATCAACACATCAGGCAGCTCATTACGCCATTGTGTAGCTTCTCCTGTGAGGGAGAAGGGAAATAATTTAAGCCTAATGGCCTCTTGAGATACCTCTAGTAGCGTGTAAGCTTTGCAGATCCTGTGAAATATGTTAAGTGTTGGTTTAGGTCTTCTCCTTCCAGACTACTGAATAACCCTTTCCTGCTCAGCAATTGCATCATGGTGCTAGTAATGTCAAACTTAGCATTTACTGGCAGAGGAGGTTGTATGATGGCACCTGTGAACCCAACTTCTTCTAGATCACATTCCTCCTTATATAGAACATTTCGCATGGCTTGTTGCCCATGGTGACATAGAGGATGTTGTTTATTTCTCTCTCCAAGATCCATAGCAAAACCTGCGACTTCAGCTATTCCAGCTGCCTCAGCTAGTTTAACTTTCTCTGCTTGTCACACAGCCTCAGCTCGCGGTGCTTCTACCAACACTTCTCCCAGTGTGAGGTTAGGCTATCCAATTGGATTTTCCACAACTCTTGAAATAAAGAAAAACAATAAAACAAAAGTAAATTATAAAGTAAAGACTACAAGAAGAATTTAGACACTCATTCAACTAACTCTAAATCATATTCCTCGATAACGCAACCAAAATTTGATACGCCCAAATTACAGCTCACAATGAAGTATAAAGTGGTCGCTGTCAAATATAGAACCCAACTTCGCTAGAGTCGAATCCCATAGAAAATATGGTGAGAAATTAGTTAAACGTGAATATTCAACTAGTAGCCAATATTTCTAGGGGGGTTGTAATAAATAAAAGAAGTAATTTGAATTACGATGTTGTTAAATTGTTGGTTGTGATTAATATCTGAGAATAAACTAGGACTTTGTTCACCGTGATTACATAACGAAGTAGGATTATTTAACTATTGATCTATCTTAGTGAATTTTATGTAAAACTAATGATTAAGTTCATCTAATGTCTCTCGACCTACGTAGATGAATATCACTCTAAATCTCAGACTTTAGGTATTTATATTTTTTCCTCGTCATTAGTCTTGGACTGATTATATTCTATTAGAGCTCAAGTCAATTAGATGAGGGTGGGTAACCTCAAATTTCTATTGTAATTATCTTTCCTAACTTCAACCTCTTTAGTAAAGCAAGTTGATGATACACGTGAATTTTAACGCCTACAACCATTAAAAGAAAATTAAAGTGAAGAGAATAACAATACAATCACGTTCACTATTCAAGAAATACTACTTTGTTTTACCTATGTTTGTTAATCTATTATGCTTTTCACAACCCTATCTCTATAGTTTAGATACTCATGTTTGAAGAAACAAGAAGAAAATATGAATAAAAAGTCTTAATGATTACTTACAATAAGAAGAAATAGTTTGACAAATCTAGATAAGCCATGAAGAATCACCAGAACTTGATGTTTTTTCTCTCAATAATGAT
>JACEIK010005667.1:21325-74947 GCA_018107945.1 Datura stramonium
ATTTGCCCCGTAGTCCAGTCCCTGTGGGATCGATACTTGGCTTACTTGAGCCATTTACTACTTATTCGACCACGTGCACTTGCGTGTAGTCATCCAGACCGCCGAACAGGTATCAGAGCAATAGGTTTAAAAGTGTCGTAGGGTGTTTGAAAACCGCGTTAAGTAGAGTCTTTTTCATGGGTGTGAAGTGTTTTCACGACCCAAGAGTATACCCGAATCGTAGACACGGGACAAGAAACCCCGAAAGGCTCCAAGGCATAATCACCGCATACATTAAACATAAGAAACATCTAACATCATGAGCAAGTGGAGCAAATAACAAAAGTATAATACGATCCATAAAGACAATGTAATAACACTTAGATATATAGCTGAAACATTCTAGACAAGTCCGAAAGCCTTCTACTAACTGATGAGTTATTGGGACAAGCCCCCAGCTAACTCCCAAGTCTGAAAACTGGAACATAATAAAATAGGAATATAAGTCATGTCCTCGGAAGATGAGGACTCACCACTAACAGTTGGGGAATGGAGAAGCGTATCTAGCCACGAGGCTGAACTTGGAGACCTGAATCTATATTATGAAATGATATAGCACAAGAGGCATGCGGTCAGTACTTGGAATGTACCGAGTATGCAGGAAGCGTAAATAACTAACTCATATATATATATATAAGTAAGAATAAAGTAATGTAAAACATATTAATAGCAACATAGTTGAAATGCGATACGACAACCTTATATGAGATTCAAATTTTCATATCATCTTAACCACATTATAAGGACATGTATTGTTATAGATCAATTGATGCACAAAAGTAGTAATAAAAGATGATACCGAGATGCAATGTCATGACTGATATCATGAGGGTCCCTAAATGTCTAAGGGGGAGTCCCTGACTATCGAAGGGAGCATGCCCGACTATCAAAGGGAAATATTCTCAGCTAAAGAGAATCCTTGACTGTTGAAGGGAGAGAAAGCTCTGATATAGAGAGTAACCGGCAGACTAGAGAAGCCATACTACACTAACGACTAAGAAAAAATATACTCCACTAACGACTAAGAGAAGACACGCTCCACTAACGACTAAGAGAAGACAAACTCCACTAACGACTAAGCTAGTCTCATTTACTACAGCTACTCAAAAACAAGATCATTCACCACTTCCATCATGCAATACGTATCTTTAACAGGATAAGAATTATCCTATAATAGGCACAGGCTCAACAAGTTGACATATTATTCACAGGCCTTAACATCATAATTTACATCACACAGCCAAGTTCCTCATTAGCTTTAACCTCTCACCCCAAATGAGCATGCTATAAATTCGTACTAGCATTATTCTATCATGGAAATTCAATTCCGAACTCACCTCATTCAATAGGTAATATAAGATCATTCATGGTTTGGAAAATTCAACTCATAATCTATCGTGATGCATGACTTCATTTATTTAGGCCTACAATCATTCCACATGCTTGTCATAATCACTCCTTTTATGAACTCTTTAGCCACGGGAATTTTAGACTCTAAGATTTTATAAAAACAATTTTAGTGGGAAAAACAATATAGAATCCACCCAAGCTTCATAGTACAACAATATAGATGCAACCTAGTCATGCCCAATCAATTAAATCTAAAACATGGTAATGATACGAAATTTACTTCAATTGCTCAAGCCGACAACTCCTACTCAACCCAACATGGTAATCAATATCATAATCAAGTCATTAGGGTTAATCATACAATATTTCACACTTCCATCATGATCATTAATTTCTACGATAATCAAGGGAGAAATAACCAATCCTCATTCAATAATCAATTCAATTTAGGAAGAACATACTACACATATACATAGTCAACCCATATTTCATAATTCCAGATAAACCATCAATAAATAATCCAATTAAATTCATAAAGATAGTAGGTATCCGCATTTAAGAGAAATAAAGAAGAATTTACCTCTTTTCAGAAATCCTATATCATGCTTTACTAGATTTCTTGAATTCGGGTATTTAATAAAATATTTCTGGGACACAAGGATGGAAGAGTATCCTTGTTGAAAGACCTGCATACCTGGTAGACGAATATCCCACTCGAAAATCTTCCTTGAAGCTTGGAGAACACCTTGGTGAAACCCTAGAATTTTTTTGAGAAGAGAGGAGGAAGAAGGAGAGTTGAGAGAATGAGGGTTTAGGCACGAAAAACCCTTAAAAATGTGCAAGGTAGAACCCAAAACGACGTAGTTTAGGAATTAAACGCATAGGAGTTTACAAAAATTCCCCTGAGAAAACTTTAAAATCTGGCCGAATTGGAACCCACGACCCTCACCACGAGTCGTTGGTCCTTACCACGACTCATGGTGACCTTCCATTTTCAAGACTGCCGAAGTTCCAAGATCTCAGTTTCAATCCCACCACTCGATAGGACGATTCATCCCTGCTCGCAATGGGTCATTCCTTCAGCCGTCGTATCCTCATGCCACTTTGGTCCTCACCTTACAACGAGCCTCACCATGAGTCGTTGCACCCTCCAAAGAGTCGTGGTTACCTTCTGTTAGACCTACTGGAAAATTAACTACTCAACCCATGACCGGTGACAACGATCCTTCATAGCTCACAACGGGTCGTGGGGTGACCCGTTGCATCCCAAGTTGCTGAAGTCATCCTCGCACTACGACTACAAATGATGGCTCATTGTTTCTCACAATGAGTCATTACATTGATTGTGGCTTACACTGCCACCTGGGCTCCTCAAACTACAACTCCAAACAACAGCTCGTGGTTTCCAACCACGTGTCGTTACACACCTCGTCCTACAACTTTTCCCCAGTTTTTACTAGTTCTAAATTTATAACCCCCGGGTCTACACTTATGCACTTTCAGGGTATTACAAGGGCACCACACATATGACGAAGGGGCTACGAGACGTTTAGGAAATGTTCCCTTCTTTCATGACTCTATCTCGTGATGAGTTCGACTCTCTCCATTTCTCTAACTCGTGTGTGTTATACGCGTGTGCAGAAACATGTCTTCTCAGAACAACAACAAGAGTCAATCAGCCCCACCAACTCAAATGGGTCCCATGAAAGTTACGGATGCAGAACTTGGGGCCGCCCTCAGAGTGATGATATGGGGCATGATGTTATACCTCGGGAATTCAAAAATCGGACCCGGAAGTGAACCAGGAGAAAAACTGGAAAAAATGTTGCAGCTTGCAGAACGATTAACTTGACGACTCTTGAGGAGGCATAACGAGTCGACAGATGGCTTGGGGGGATGTTTGAGATGTTGGAGGACTCGAGGTCCTCATGGGGGATGTAACGACTCGGTGTCTGTCATCAGGAGTTGTCAAGTCAGTCATTGGTTGGTCCCAGGGAGAGTTAGTAAGGCTTATCCAGTGTACCTGGCGCGTGGCACCCGACTAGTTGTCGAAAGTCCTAACGACCCGTAGGTTAGCCGTTACCAACCTAGAGGAAATTTCTTGAATAATGAGGCAGTGTACTTGACGGGTGATCCAACGGATTGTGAGCTCTAGTAACAAGTCGTCAGGTCATCCGTTAGGACCCCCTGACAGTTAATTTCAGCGATTTCAGTAAGGGTTTTTTCGTAATTCTTAAGTTCTAAGGGCCTATACTACATTGTTTTGAGCTCGTAATAGAGGGTTTTAAGCTGAGATAAACCAACCTAGGCCATTTTCTTCATGCATTCACGGGTGAGAGCTTGAAGGGGAGAAAGTGAGGAGAAATTCAAGGATTTCAAGGGAAATCTCATCTTGGTAATTAGGAAGAGATAAGATTCTTCAATCCCAGGTATGTAAAGCTATGAGTGAGTGCTTTCTTCCACATCCACGCCCATTCCTTATCAATTTGTGATTCGTTTGTGATGATCAAGTATGGGTCTTTAATTGATTGCATTAATCTTATATTTCTACTCATGGGTATGATTAATTGAGTTGATATTGATGATTTATTGAGCTTGGCCGAATTCAAACTTAATTTTTTTTCAAAATTGTTTTCTAAAAGATTGAATCTAAAACGCCCATGTGTGGAAGGTCCTAATAGAATGTGATGGTGATGGAATAGATGATGAAAAGCATGTTTTCACTCTTACCCATGATATTTATGATGTTTTCAAAGAAGGTTAAATTGACCCATGTATGATGAAGCTTTGGGTAGTGCCCAATGTTGAGTATAAGTGATGATTTTCATGAATTGACTCTATTGCTTGTCTCAGAGTGAAATCTCCCAGTTATTATAATGTTTTTAAATAAATTGTATGAGTCCAAGTATGATAAGGTTTTGGGAAAGGCCCTTATGTTGATGATGATGAAGGGATATTTCTAAAGTAGCCTTACCACATGATCTTGGAGTAAAGCCTCCCACTATTCTTGAGCTAGTGGTATGTGTCATAATTAAGCTTCTAATATACATGAATTCATATTTGAGATGTATGATGTCATTAGGCTTCATTTCACATGATGTTGAACCCTAGTACAATTTTGTTCTAAGCTTTGTCGAGATGATATTATTGAGCTTCATATTAATATGATGTCTAATGCATGCATGAATTCATAGTGAGCTTTGTCAATAGACAATGTCGAGCTTTGTTTCGTACGATGTCCAGTTTATGCATAATTTCTTGTTCAGCTTCATCGTTAGACGATGTTGAGCTTCATATTTATATGATGTACAACATTGCATGTTTTGGGAGAAGAGTCTAGCACCGAGAGGGCTAAGGGTCGATAACTCTACGCCCCAGAGCTACGCGTCAATGTAGGTTGATTCTATTATATTGTTGGGACCTCCCTTGCGAGCTATCCCTGACTCGATTGGCCCTTTCAGCTTGATATCAATATCATGGTAGCGTGTCTAGCCCTAGAAAGTTTTTGGACGGCTTTTCCCACTTGAGTCTAATAGTCGGGACCACGTAAGATCTATCATGGTATGTCGGTTAAGTGACGAGTCTCACACTGTCTATATCATTCGAGTTGCATATCCGTTACTCATGATGATTATCTTATGCATGCATGTTTTAAAAGAAAGGTTTGACTCATTGTTCAGCTTTTGATATAAATGTTATGATTTATCTTTGAGTCATTCAATTTAGTAATGATGTTTTAAAGCCATGCATGACCATATATTAAATAAGAATGATTTCATAATGAATGTTTGTGATCTTTTCTTATCCTTGAAAGCTATCATATATGTATGACTTGTTTTGAAAGACTATTATTGCTCTATCGGCTTTTCTTACCTTGCATACTCGGTACATTGCACGTACTGACCGGATACTTTCTATGTTGCATCGTTGCTTGATGCAGGATCGGGTTCTCAGGTTCAGCCGCGTTCGTAGCCGCCTATCAGAGTTAGCATTTGCTTGCTTGGTGAATCCTCATCCTTCGAGGACTAGACTTTCAGTTATTTTGAGGGTATTTTCATTTTTAGTATTTTTGAGCTAGTTAGGGGTGTTGTCCCATCAGCTCATGCAGATTAGAGGCTTATCAGACATAGAAATGTATTCAACTTCATATGTTCATTATGTTGTTATGTTAAGTTAGACTTCTGCTGAGTTTATATTCATGTTTCCTTCATTTTTACTGAATGAGTTAGTGAATTCTTATGCCATTGGTCGACTTGGGGTCTCTTGGGGTCCCTTTTCCCGTTTCTACGATCCGGGAGTACTCTCGGGCCGTGACACATGATCACGCAGCCTAACAAGCATACTATCGCATCAGCAAACCCTACAGGAGAGGTGACAGCTACTTAGGTTCAAGAAATCATGAAGAGGAGCCCATCTAAGTTTGGTGAATCGAATATGGGTGGAGAGCGTAAGGGGAAAGAAAGGAGGAACAAAAAGCCTAGGACTGAAAACCTTGAGAGTTCCCAGCAAGGTTCGAGTATGGAAGTCACTCTCAACTCCATCAGAAGTCTCTAGCTCAAGTTTTGGGATACAAGCCCAGGGTAAGGGAGATTACTTACCCAGTGTGTGGGCGCTGGGGGAAGAACCACCTAGGAAAGTGTTTGGCAAGTTCAAATGTTTGATTCTGTTGTGGCTAGCCAGTTCATAAACACAGAGATTGCCCTAGTCTCGGGTATTTTATAAGCCTTTCTATCAAACCTACCATGATTGCTAGTTCTGAGAACTACTGTACAAGGTACAAGATTCCTTTGTGCATTTAAATATGAGATTTGTTTCATGGAAGGTAGGGAAATAGTAAGTGAAGGCCAAGTCAGGTCATAAGTTTTCTAGTAAATGAGTTTTATGAATAACTTTTGGGGGTAATCAATTCATCCTCATTTAGATATTTCCCTTATGTTTCACTCGATGCTACGCCCAACTCATGCTTATGTTCAGAACCCTAAGATATTAGGTAACCCCATCAGTTAGCGATCCGAATGTTACCCATTCAGCTTCATGTCATTACCCTCGTTATGTATGTTAACTCATGTATCTTAGCAGACTCAGTTTTATGAACTCAGACTCTAAGATTTGCCCTATCGGCTCATAAGATCGTGTTATATCAGGTATAAGCGCAACTTAGATTTCTTAAACGATTTGTGCTCATGATTCCCTTACTCTAAACCCTATGGATGTTCCCTCTGATTGACATGATGGTTAAAATAGGTACGTTCAAGGTAATTCCCTATCCCTGGCTTAGGTGTCGGGTATGTAGAAGTCCAGGATGTGCAGTTATTAGCCAAGCCTAGAAGTGTAACAACCCTTATTGTCATTTTGTGATTTTTGTTCCAGTTGCCTAGGTTGAACCTTTTCGTATCTTTATTCTTTTATTCATGACTTGCTGAGGTGGATGACACCATTTTCTAGATGATCTAATGAATATCGGGTGAGATTTTTGATTTTGGAGGGTTTGAGGTTTGAGGGGTTTGACCAAAGTCAACATTTCAGGTTAATGAGTTCAAATTTTATTCAAGAAGCTCTGTTGGTTCTGGATGGTGATTTATGACTTAGTTGGGTAGTTTTCATGGATCCCGAGATGATATGGGAGTGATTTGAACCCTTGGTTGAAGTTATAAGCTTTGAGGAGGCTAAGTTTGACCATAGTCAATTTCCAAACAAAAAAACCCATTATTAGTAATTTGATGATCCTAAGTGGTCTGAAATGGGTTTTATGATAGAATGGTGTATTTGGGTTGTGACTGGGATATTTTGGATGAGTTTCAGGGTGAGGGATTCGAACATTTTATGTGTTATTGTTCGGGATGGATCAGAATCTTCCTTGGTGACCGATCTCAAGGCTAGGTAAGACGCGGATCCTATCTTTGTGAAGTTCAAGGAGGTCGTTCAGGAGCAGAAGGTAGAGGTCATCTCCAAAGGGGGAGATGATGTGCTTCGATATCAGGGTAGCTGGTGTATTCCGGGTGTTGATGATTCAAGAGCTAGTTCAGTTGAATGGGTGCCCTTATCCATCATATCAGACTGAGGTACTTAGTTTACTTTCTAGTTTTGGAGGTCGTTTCAAAAGGGGCTTGGTACTCAGGTCAAGCTCAGTACAACATTTCATCCACAAATCGATGGTCAAGCAGAGTGGATGATTCAGACTCTCGAGGACATGTTGAGAGCATGCGTGATTGACTTAAAGGGTAGTTGGGATGAGCATTTTCCTCTTATTGAGTTTGCATATAACAACAACTATCATTCCAACATTAAGCTGGCCCCGTTTTCTCTATGGGCGGAGATGTGGATCGCCTATTGGTTGGTTTGAAGTCGGGGAAGCTGTGATGATAAGTCTAGATTCAGTTCATGAGGCCATGGAGAAGGTTCAGTGTATAAGAGATAGGTTAAAAACAACTCAGAGTCGCCAAAAGTCTTATGCAGATGTGAGAATTAGAGAACTCGAGTTTGAAGTCAGCGATTGGGTATTTCTAAGGGTGTCTCCAATAAACAGGGTGGGGAGGTCCAGAAAGAAAGGGAAACTCAGTCCTCATTATGTTGGCCCATACCAGATTGTGCAACGGGTTTACAAGGTAGCATATGAGTTGGAGTTGCCCTAAGAATTAGCTTCAATACATTCATTTTTCCATGTATCGCTCTTAAAGAAGTGTTTCGGTTATCTAGCTCTAGTTACTCCGGTGGATAGTGTCTGTGTGAAAGACAGCCTTAGTTCTAAAGAGGTTCCGGTGGAAAATGTTGCATCGTCAGGTTCGAAGGATAAGGAACAAGAAGTAGCTTCAGTTAAGGTTTCATGGAGGAATCAGCATGTTGAGGGAGCTACGAGGGGAGCCGAGGCAGATATGATGAATAAATACCCAGATTTATTCTATTCCGGCTTAGTTTCAGCTTAAGGTGTTAGTTTCCTCCTTAATACTATATTAAGTTTCATGTTCATCTTAGGCACCTCAGTTTCTTTCATGTAAATGGATGTATGTATGGTTCGGGAATTCAGTTCAGCCATGTAGTTTAGTTCAGAGGTAGTTATTCGGTTAGTTTTCAGCTTATATGATCAGTGTTTGAATATGATGATTGTATTTCTCTACTTTTCTGTATGATTTCCAACTTCCGAGGATGAATGTTCCCAAGGGGAAGATATTGTAATGCCCTGAGCACCCTAAATCAAACCTGGGAGTCGAAACGGAGAAAACTAAAAATGTTGCCCCAGGTCATAGAACGAGTCGTTCTGCGACCCGTGGGGGAGGACCACAAGTTGTGAGGTGACTCATGGTGATTTACTGGGGTAAGTTAAAAGAAGAATTGAAGGGGGTCATCACAGGCATGATCACGAGTTGTGGTCAAGCCCGACGACTCATCAGGCCAGTCGTGGCCAAGGGAATTAAGAAGGGGAAAAGTGAAAGTCAGTGCACCTAACGGATAGACCCCATGAATAGTGGTCAGGCACCATGATTCGTTGGGTAGATCGTGGTCATCAGATAAATAATGATTTAGGGTTGAGGCAGTAGAGGCAACGAATGGTGACTATGAGTCGTGGTCAGTGGTAACGACTCGTGGGATGGCCTATTACGAGTGCCAGGTAAAATTTAGCAGTGTATCTAATGACTGAGGTGACAACTCGTCGATGGTGGCAATGAATCGTTAAGTCCCTCGTGGGGACTGATGAGCAGTTATTTCCTGCAAAATTATTAAGGTTATTCTAATCATTCCTATGCTCTAAGGTCCTATACTATGTCGTTTTAAGTTTTTTCAGAGTGTATTATGATAGGTTAAGTCATTCTAACCTATTCAAAACCCATGCATGCAAGTTAGAGAGTTAGAGAGGAGATCAAGCCTTAACCCTTCAAATTCTTCTTGGGAAATCAGGGAAGTGTAAGAATCAGCTTCAATTAGGTATGTAGGGTTATGAATGGGTGAATCTATTCACACCCATGCCCAATCTCTCCTAATTCATGAAATTTAATTGAAATTATTATGGGGATTTATCCTATATCTTATGAAATCCTAATGATCTATCCACGAGTTACTACTTCTCATGTTTTACATCATATTTTACAAATCATGATCATATTTTACAACTAATTCAATTATAAATTTATTGATTAAAATTTGTATTAAATTATGCCTAATTATATATGTTCTATATAAATTAAGTTATGATTTTACCTTGATTTTTGATGTTCTTCAACCCATCATGATTTATGATCGATGATATGAACTTATTCAAATGCCCATCATGAATTTATTAATTACTAAATATATATATGTTTTACAAGTATGCATAAATCTCATGATTTACGATTTATGATTTTGGCCGACTCACGGGCCTTATCTCCATGGCTAATTCACGTATTTACAAGCATGCTTATGATTATCACGATTTAACTAGACCATGAATCTCATGTATATTATCCTATGAGCACTATAAATGTTTTGGGAGTAGTATTTAACACCGCGCAGGTTCGAGGCCCAGGTTTTGCCCCAAATCGCAGAACTACGTGCCACTGTAGGACATGATGGGACCTCCCTTGAGACTATCCCATTTTTGCTCCAATAGGCCTTTCATGTGTGATATCAGGCCCTTCATTGTCCTATCCTTATCAAGGTACGAGCACCCTCCAGACTAGGAATTTACAAGTCGGGCTCCATGTGTGCTCTATGGGGTATGTCGGTTATAAGAATCTCTCATTGTTCTGCATGTCTTTATGCATTATTATGTTTATGTTATTCTGGCTCAAGTGGTGATTTATAAAGTTTCTTTTATAAATATGATAATGAATGGATTAAAATGATTGAAAACCTTGAGCCTTATGTTATATTATGATAATTATGTTATAAGCATGTTGTCCCACTCTTATGATCTCTTATGAGCTTTTATGTATTTTCAAATGTTCGTTTTACTTACCTTGCGTACTTGGTACATTCCACGTACTGGCCGCATACTCTATGCAGTACCGTTTCATGATATAGGCTCCAATCTTCAGACCCAACGTCGTCATTAGCTCATCTTGGAGATTAGCATCCAGCTCTTTGGTGAGTCCTCATTCTCCGAGGACCAGTTTGATATCAGTTATCTTTTCATCTTCAATTTTCTAGACTTGTCGGGTTAGTTGGGGGTGTTGTCCCATCAACCCATCAAATATGTTAGAGGCTTTCACACTATGTGTAGCATTCAGCTATTATGTATGTAGTACGTTCTGCTTTCTATATTATGTCATGTTTATGCTTCCGCTATGTTGCTATGCTGAGTATTCCTCTTATTTGATATTGAGTTAGATGTATGTTCATGCCATGGGTCGACTTGGAGTCTCTCGGGGCTCCTTGTCCCATGTGCGATCTGGGTCTACCTTCGGGTCGTGGAAAACTCCCTATGGGATCGACCCCAACCTAGTTGGGTTACTATATTTGGTAGTGACCATTTTATGCTTCAATTGCTAGGTGTAATTTAGGCATGATGAATGGTCACCAGCTATCAGTTCTCGGGCAGCCAAGGGTTTATACTTAACGAGTTATAGCACGGCTTGTTAGACCAAATGATGAGTCGTAGTGATGAGTCATGGCATTTAATTCAGAAAATTAGCAGCATGATTTCAATGACCACGGAAGGATGTAATGACTTGTTGAACAAAGTAACGAATCGTCCCGAGGGGTCGTTGGTTAAAGTTAAGAGATTTTGCAAGACTGGTCCACTGACCATGAGTCATAGGAGTAGTCGTACTATGTAATAATGTGTCATTATGAGCACCCGTGGTAAGAAGATCAGAGATTGAGAACTTCTTCCAGCAAGTTTTGACTGGTACTACGAGTCATGGTGACAAATAATGACCCATTGTGTGACCCAATAGTACTGAACAGTAGAAATTTTAGAAAAGTCCCTAACGGTAATTTAGTAACTTTCCATTTTTCTATCCCCCAATTAAGAATATTTTTTATTCCTAAAGTGTATATTCAAGGTTTTAAATAGTCTAAACTCTTATTCTTTCGACTATAGCGTAAGAATCAAGATCATTAGCTCTCAAGTTCATAAAGCAATCTAGGAAGTCATCTTCTCCAACCTAGGGTTCTTCAATCTTGAGTCTAAATTTGACTTTCTAGATATATACGGCTAACTAAAGTGACAATTTATAATCATCCTTATGCCCCACATCTTTTTTTTGAATTTTTTTCCTTTTTGTTATGGTAATGCAATGCAAGAGGTCGGAAATCTGATTGTTTCTGATGACAATGAGATCAAAGCTAGGTTTTTACCTAAATTCTTGAATTGTCATCTTCTATATCTATTTAATTGTTCATTGTTTCTTTATCATTATTGAATTGTTTCTCTATGTTATTGATTATCATTCTCTTGATGGTTATTGATTGATATCTCTTGATTATTGATTTTATTGATTGTTGATGGTTGGTTCCTGTCTCGCATGAACCCTATTGCGTAAAAATAATAATTTTGAAAGCATGGTAAATTGAGTTTAATTGCATTGTTTTCATAAAGTGAGCTGATTTTTAGTAGAGCTTTCATGAAGAGATTTTGAGAAAGAACGTAAGATTTTGAGCATAATTTTCAATAGCTAAAGTGAAGTCTTGTTTTTGAAACACATGAGATGTTTTGAGCATAGAAGCTCAAAAGTTCTTAAAGAGATATTTGGAGTATATAAATTCCCAAGTCATAAAGAATGTTTTGAGCGAAAGGCTCTCCATTAAAGTTTATAGATTTTGAGTGAATGGCTCCACAGATATTTTAAAAATCTATTATATCTATTGCTAATGTTCTTTATAAAAGATATTTTCAAGATGCCTCAGATTGGAATAAGTATATGAGCATGTGGTTTTGGAGGGTTATTTAGCATCGAGTTGGGTGAAGAGTTCAGATAACTCGTAAGCCCCAGTACTATGCCAGCGTAGGATAGGATCACACCATTGGTTCGGATGACTCCTCAAAGATATGTTCCTGGTAAGGACTTGATATTATAGATACACAGATTATGATCATATACATTGGCGAGGCATTGAGTGGCTCTGCCAATTGAGCGAGATAGTTGGGAATCATGTGCTCATTCATGATGGTGTTGTTTATGAGAAACTCTGACCCGAGCGAGTGAGATAGTTTTGATTTTGTTTATGTATATGTTAGAGATGGTTTTGATGCACAATTTTATTGCATAACTGTTTTACTCATTGACCATATTGAGGTTTATGCATCATTCAGAGAGCTTCAACTCATTCAGTTATTTCATTCACTCTATCCTTTCAGTTCATATACTCTTTCTTAACTATTTTTCATTCAGCCTTATTACATATTGTATAATCAACATTTTTGCACCATTTGGCACAACATCTTGTTATGGTGCAGACTCAAGAAGACAAGATCACCAGCAGGCGCAATGCTAGGACATTACTATCTTCGGTTGTTGGTAAGGCCACCTACTTTTGGAGAGTCCCAATCTTATCGAGTATTTTATTTTATAGAGCTTGAGGTAGCCGTTGGAGCTATATCTTGGCTCCTATTTTTTAGTTATAGAGGCTTCATAGATAGAGTTAGAGTGGAGTCAGTAATGTGACTTTATAACATTGATTTTTGTTTCAGTTAATAAATCTTAGTTCATTTATTTATCCCATTTCAGTTATACTTCTTCCATACTTTATTGAGAACTAAGCTAAAAGAAATCCAGGCCAATGTTTCGCTTGGATTAATATATGGTCTGAGTGTCGGTCGACATCCAGGGTGTAGACTAGAGGCTTGACAAATTTGGTATTAGAGCTTTCGGTTTAAAGAGTCCTAGGGTGGCTATGAAGCCACATCTAGTAGTGTTCTTCTTATAGGTGTGAAGCACGCCATATCTATAAGAAGAGGAATACGAGGAGTTAGGAAATACTTCCCTTCTTTAATAGTCAAAATCATGCAATATAGTTTAACTCTACAAAGAGTTCCTCCTGACTCGTGCATTCGCGTGTTTCAGATCATGCCTAGTTAAAGTACTGTCAGCTAGAGGAACGTAACTCACATGCCTCAATAGACTAGGATGCTAACCAGGTATGGTCCCCACACTCCAATTCAAGGATCTAGTGTTGGAGTCCAGGAGCCAACTTCTATTGGTAGGAATCCTAAGACACCAGTTCCTCAGCCCACTAGTATAGGTAATTTAGAGTCAGAGTTCAGAGGGCCTATTCAGATGCTCACTCAGTTTGTGGATGCATAGTCAGGTCGTCAGAACTTAGCAGCAGCTAGTGTAATACCCCTAAAGTCCCTAGGATCAGACTTGAGGGTTGAAATAGAGAAAATAAGAAAATCTTCCCTAGGTCACAGAATAAGTCATTCAGTGACTATTCAAGTGACCTGATGGGTAGTTACATGACTCGATAGGTGGTGCCAAGTTGGAGAAAATTTTATCTTCTGTAAGTCGTGATGGATGGTGTGATGAGTTGTAAAGACTCCCCATGAGTCATGGTTTGAACCATTAGGTGTGTAGTGGTGGAGAAAGTGTTGATTTCCATTGTACTAAATGGATTGAGGAATCTTAAAACATCGTTTAAGACATGAAGGGAACTTACCAATGAACTAAATAAAGAGAATTTCATAAATAGGGTTACGACTCCATAGAATCATATACTTGAATTCATCAACTTGAGATGGGATTTCGGCATAAGAGTGAAGAAAAAATCTCATTCATGATCCTACAGACCTGGGTAATCTGATTCTACACCTTTCCTTGAAAGCCTAAGATATTTTGGGAAGAACTTGAAGAATTCTAAATTTGATCTCATTTGGGATCCTCTAAACCTGCATGCATGGGGAGGGAATAGGTTAGAATAGGCTAAACCCTCTTAAAATCCTCTTAAATGAGCTCAAAACGACGTAGTTTAGGGATTAGGAGCTTAGGAATTATTAAAATGCCCTTATTAAATTTGCAGAAAATTTTACAATGTTAGGTGCCATGAGTTGTACCTCCATCCCACGACTCGTGGTAACCATCCGTTTTTGCCACTGCTTCATCCTTGAGTTTTCTGTAATTTTCCACAGATCACAAAATAACTCATACCATCATCCCACGAGTCGTTGGACCTATCCTTTACTACCACTGGCAAAATCCCTACTCCTTCATACGGGTGTGAGTAATGAGTTGTTCCTCACAACAGGACATACCTCGACCCGTACCTTCCATCCCTATCCCCCCCAGATCCAACCAACGAGTCCTTACCACGATCCATGGTTTCTCACCATGAATTGTTTCAAGACTCATATCTTGCACTATGACAATCCAGATCCAAAACAACGACTCCAATCCATGAACCATTACTAGGTCCCATGAGTCATTATTGGACTCATTACTATCAAGTTTCATCAGCAAATTGCTAACCATAGGAGATCCTACGACCCATTACTTCTTGCCATGACTCATACCATGAGTTGTTCTGAGGTGATTCTTTCCATTTTACTATTGATCACATTTCAAATCCCAAGTCTAGTCTTAGGCACTTCTAGGGTATTACACCTTGCCAAGATTGGCCAAACAGTCTTCAAAAGTGTCACCTACGACTGAGAAGTCATCCATAAAAACTTCTAAGGTGTCATCCACCATATCAGAGTATGTCGACATCATACATCTCTGGAAAGTTGCAGGTGCATTGCATAACCCATATGAGATCAGTCGGAAAGAAAATGCCCATAAGGACAAGTAAAAGTTGTCTTCTCTTGATCCTCTGCTACAATTGATATTTGGTTATATCCAGAATAACCATCTATGAAGAAATACCACCCTCTGCCTGCCAACCTATATAGCATGTGATCTATGAATGACATTGGGAAGTGATATTTGAGTGTCCAAGTGTTTAACTCAAATAGTCCAAATATACACGCCAACCCGTGATAGGTCTTAATCGAATCAACTCGTTCCGCTCATTTGCCACCACACCCATGCCCCCCTTTTTTGGGGATGCATTATACTAGACTCAACCATTTCCTGTCATATATGGNATCTAATAATTATATAAGGTCGTCCCTCTTACCAGTCTGCCCAACCATTTCCTGTCATATATGGGGTATATAACACCTGCATCCAACCAGTTGATTATCTCCTTTTTTACCACCACTTGCATTGGTGGATTGAATCTGCGCTGATATTCTCTGCTTGAGACACAATCTTCTTCTAGCTGAAATTTTTTGAGTACATAAGCCCGGGGGAATCTCGATAATTTCAGCAATTATCCATCCAATTGCTCTCTTATACCTTTTCAGAATGGAAACTTGAGCTTCAACCTGCCATTCTAATAGATTAGCTGCCATGATGACTGGGAGTGTGTTGTTATCTCCTAAGAACACATACCGCAGATGATTAGGTAGTTCTTTCAACTCCAACACTGGAGGTTCTTCAATAGAGGGTTTTTCTGGAGCAGTTGGTCTATTCTTCAAATCCAAATCCAACTTTTTTGGACCGTAAGAATAAGACCCCATCCTTGCTAAAGCATTCACTACCTCTTCATACTCCGGCTTTCACTACCTCTTCATACCCCTGAATATGATCATCAACGAACTTTATCATCACAACAACTAGAATGTCAACTGCATATCTCTCTTCTTTGGGTGCTTGAACTATCCCTTCATCAACAATATCAATAACAGCGACTGCATTCATATCTCTTAGTTGTTTCATGGATTTGTAGACTTTGAACCTTACCTCTTTGTTGTTCAGTATGAACTTCAACTCTCCACTCTCTATATCCACCAATGCTATTCGAGTTTCAAAGAATGGCCTACCAAGAATGATAGGGACTTCAAAGTCCAAGATTATGAATCCTGTAGGAATATAAAGTGCTCAAGCTTAACTAGCACATAACATAGAATACCAACAAGCCTCTTAACTTATTGGTCCACCATTAACAACCTCATAGTAGTCGGTTTAGGAGCTCCGAAGCCCAACTATTTGTATACAGCCAGCGAAATCAAGTTGATGATGGTGCCCAAATCACATAGATCTTTGGAAAAATTGAAGGCTCTAATGGTGCATGGAATTATGAATGCACTTGGATCTTCTTTTTCTAAACCAGTGAATGTGAAGAGATCATGCTACAATTATGAATGTTGTCTGCTGGTTAATAACTGACAGTCTTGTTCTTTGTGACCAAATCCTTCATGAACTTGCATAACCTGGTGTTTGCTTAAGGGCTTCCACTAATGGGATGTTTATTGACAACTGCTTCAACATGGATATGAACTTGTGGAATTTTCCATCTTCCACCTTCTTTTTCAACCTCTAAGGAAATGGAGGTGGAGGTCTCGGAATTTGAGTGAAAGGCTTAACCACCTCCTTTCATTTTTTTTACCTTCATCTTCTTGACTGTTCTGCGACTTCTGGCTCAACATGGTTAGCCGAATTTAGCTTCTCCACCTCATCTTCACCTATAGGCTCTATTTTTGAAGCTAACTCCTCAACTTGCTCTGCGCAAATAAGAGTGGTCTCCAATAATTTCCTGCCACTTCTTGTTATAATTGCCATGCAGTGGCTATCCTTCCTCGGTTTCTGCACTATATCACTTGGCAAGGCCCCACTCTTATTCTTATTAAGGACTGTAGAAATTTGCCCATTTGGTACTCTAGCTGATTAATGGTGGTTGAGTGTGAGTCTACAAGCTGACTCATATTGGAGAGGTCACTCTTCATCTCTTTCACTCCTAGTCAGTAGATTCGACCCTTTGCAGTACTTTGGCTAACATTTCTTCCATGTTTGAACTTTATGCATCATTACTGCTCCGCTCTTGGTTTCTAGGGGGCACATTACTCTGCGAAGATCATTCCTGTAACCTTCTTTATTCATCCAACTTCCCTGTTCTCTATCTCTGTAACCAAATCTCTCATAATAATTATCCTTTAGATAGTTCCAAACTTGGTTCCCTTGTCCATAGGCCCGTAAAACCCCCATGTGGTTCAAGTACTTAGCTTCTTCTTCAGAATCTGATCCATGTACCTCTTGTCTGACAGCCTTACCGACAACATTAACTTTCTCGGGACCACTTGCAAGCAAATGCTTAGTAATCAACTCCAACTGAGTTTTCATATGCGCCATATCTTAATCTTTGTCTTCTTATTTTCGGTGATGCTCAATAGTTCACCCAACTGCATAGGAATTACCAGAGACTGCAGAATCTCTAGTGTGCCAAGCCCTGTTAGTCTTGCTGACTCTATCTAGTATAGTTGCTGCCTCAGTGTATATTCAGTACATAAACGACCGTCCAATCATAGTATCAGCAATCGGCTTAGTTTCCGAATTTAGGGACCTATAAAAAGTATCCATAAGATGCTCATCAGATAATTTATGGTTGGGGAACTGGTTGAGTTTCTTGTTGAATCGCAGCCATGCCACATGCAATGCCTCACTAGGTAGCTGCCTGAAATTATTTATCTCATCTCTTAGTTGCAATATTCTGGAAGGTGGAAAAAATATCTCCAGAAAATCATCTTTCAGCTCTCTCCAGTTCATAATTGAGTCATGTGGCAACTCATTTAGCCATATTGTTGCCTCCTCAGATAGAAATATTAGAAAAAACCTCAATCGGATCGCATTCTGACTAACACCTGGTTGTTCGAATGATTTTCTAATCCCTATAAAGTTCATTAGATGAAAGTTCAGGTCATCACCAGCTACTCCTCTGGACAAGCCCTTCAAGTTCGACAATTGGATCATAGTGCTTGTGATGTAGAACTTAGCTCCTAGTGCTAATGGTGGAGGGACTATGGCTCTAGTAGCACCAATTCCATCTAAATCAATATCGTCTTCCTTAGCACAATCAAATAGAATTAGGTGCCTACATTGTCCCTTAGCTCTATGTCGATGGCGATGATTCTCAAGGGCTACATCCTCAATATTTTGCTCATTCAACTCATCCCTAGAAACATCATCATTGTCGTTGTAAGAATCATGTTGATTATTGTCACTGGCTTGAGCATTAGCAAGCTGTTGTAACCTTACTACTTCATGCTCTTGTGCATTCATAGCTCTCCTAAAAGTTCTCTCTATCTTGGGATTATAAGGAGTTAACGATTCGCCCCAACATCGGGTATTTGGCATGCACTACCCTATACCCTATATAGACATAAACAATAAATAAAAGTAAAATTAGGAATAAGACTAGGAGTCAAATAAACACACTTGACTTAATCTATAACCATACTCCCCATCAACGGTCGAAAATTTGATACGCCCAAATTACACCTCTATGTAAAGAAGTATAATGCGGTCGATGTCAAATATAAAACCCAACAAGGTTGGGGTCGAATCCCATACGGAATATGGTAAAAAGTAAGTCTTATGTGAGCATTTTCTTTTAGTCAAATATTTTCATAAAATTGGGGGTCTGGGAATTGTGTTTCAATTCACTATCAGTCAAATGCAAAGAATACCAACTATAGTTATTAATATTGATTTCAAGAAAAAAATAAACTAGGGTTATGGTCATCGTGATTTCATAATGATATTTGGTGAATGATTGCAGTGGACTCATTTAAAACTATGTGTGTAGGTTGTTAACTCAACTATCCTATCCAAATATTTCTCAACCTATTTAGAGAGGTATCACCCACATCTTTTCAAACTAAGGGTGATCATCGATGTGTTACAATAATTATCCTAGGCTGATTAATCTTATTTCAGCATTAATCATTAGTCAAGGGTTAACGCCTTGAATCCCTATAACAAATTCTTTTCATCCAAATTTATACACCTTACTCAAGCATGTCAAACCTAGGATTTGTTCTAATGTTTGCAACCACTAGAAGTCATTCAAAGCGAAAGAATTGATAATGCACACAATTGAATTAAACTTATCCATGCATCAATCACCGTTACTACTTTATTCTATCATCAATCACACATCCCTAGTAATGGAAATTATCCACACATGATCATTAAACTCATAACAAAAGTCATATTCATCAAATAAGATTTAACTTACAAAGAGAGATGAAACGTTGATTATGATTCTAATAACCCCACAATATTTCTTCAAGAATCTTTCAAAAGTAACATACAAAGTTGATCTTTTTCTCACTAAAAAGTAACATACAAGCCAGTCTTCTCTCTCTAAAAAGTTTGATAATAAAAATAAACCTAGTAGCTGCTATTTGTAGTCAAGAATAATTCAAAACTGTACCAAAATCGGAGTCCCACTTCTTAGGTGACGCCTAAGTTGACATCCCATTGGCAAGGTGACGGTCCATCACTTGGGCCATCAGTCCTTATCCATTGTATCATCATATTTGCACCTTGATGAAGGTATTGTTGATAGTCCATCGAAGAAGTGACGGTCCATCACCTGGTCCGTCGCTCCTTATCCAGTGTGCCCTTAAGTATTCATCTTGGTGACAGTGAACATGACAGTTCGTCGTAGAGGTGATGGTCCGTCACCTGGGTCATCACTTTCACTTCTTTTAGTTAAGCTTCTATTTAGGCCCGATGGTGGGGCTGACGGTCCATCATACTGGAGACGGCCCGTCAGATAGGCCTTCGAGTTATTATTTCAACCTGTTTCACAACATGTATATGCTTTGCTCTATCTTCCTATATAATACACACAAAACCATCAATATAACCAAAAGTTGCTCAAGAAATTGCATCAATTCGTAGTTAAAAGAATCAAATGCGTCATCAAATACCGGCGCACCAGTGGGGTGGGAGAAGTAAACTCTCTCATATTGTGTATGCCTTGATTGTTAAATATGTTCATAGTGGGCCTAGTTTTGTTTTATGATTCATGACTTATCTTGCTAGATTGTAGTAGTTTTTTTATTTTTTGATTTTATGTGGATTCCTCAGGTTAATATTTTCTATATTTTTCCGATGGATAGTCCATTAGAACCGAGTAAAGAGTAAATTTTTTTTCTTTTAAGTCAAAGAGTTATAAAATATTAAAGTGCTTAGGTAGATTAGTCACTATCTTGAACAAATAGTTCTTACTCATCCCTTAGCCTCCATTACGACTATTTTGACTCCTAATTGATCTTAGATTCGTTGTCCTGTATTAGTGGAGTATTACACTAAGCACAAGCCTATGGGTCGTCTTTTGCATGCATATTATGTTCTTTAGGAGAGTGAGTGATTTTGTTATATCTATGCCCAAGTTAAAATTGATATATATCATGTGAGTGAAATGGCAGCTCTCCAAAACAGTGAAGGGCACATAATGGTAATATTTTGGCATATCTTGATTGCTAAATTGCATATGATACATATTGGTCCAAATATATCTTGTTGAGTTAGTTCTAGAAACTAAGTCATTTCAAACTTTGACCTTTGAATATTGATCCTATATGCATGTTGAGTGAGTTACTAGAGCTTGATAATGTTGTCTAATGATCCTAAGTGTAAGTACACCTGTTCGTAGGGTGAATTTTGTGATTGAAATTAAGTTGTCGATTGTTCGAGGACAAATAATAGTTTAAGTGTGGGGTGGTGATGTAGGGCATTTTTACGCATTTGTTAACCATATTTTGCCCATACTTAACTATGTTTTGAGAACAAATTATGGGTGTTTTTTTATGTCTTATGTGATTTATGTGAAAAAGAGATAACACACATTATTAGATGCTTTTAGGTATTAAAGTGATTGATATTGGCCTAATTGTGTCTAAAAAGAGAAAGTTTGGCAAAATGGGGTTGACGAAAAAAGTATGATAGAATTTGGCGTCACACAGGCATAGTTGTGCTATGGCCTGCATGATGCACATGCAAGGTTGGAGCACTAAGAGTCACGACGCGCCAAGGGGTATGGCTCTATAGCCTACGCGGCGTGCAGGAAGTGTGCGGGCATGGCAGATTTCAATCCCACTTCAACTAGGAACAGAAGCTGTAAAATCAAATTCCAGTCCAAGAAGGATCAACGAAGGCTTAATCTATTATTTTAAATATCCTCTCTTAACATGTCATNTGAAAATTGATAGTCTACCATAGTCCAAATTTAGTTATTCCAGTGTTGCACAATTCATACATTACGAATTCATGTAATTTCTTAGTCGGATATTTTTTGGAGATTCATCAAGTTTCTTATGACTCTACATAGCTTGGAGATTTCGTTAAAAAAGTTTAAATTGTCGTAAGTATTTCATTATGATTTCTTCCACATCTTTTTCTATTCTTGTCATAAATATGAGCGGCTAAATCTCTTATGCTAGGATTGTGGGAACCATGATGGATTAACGAAAGTACAAAAAATAAAATAGTAATTCTTGAATCGTGAATTGAGTAGACTATATTCTCTTTTTCTTAATCTTTAATTGCTTGTATCTTCAACTTCCTAACCAAGGAGGTTGAAGTTAGGAAAAGAGAATTGTAGTGGTAATTTGAGGCTATCAACCCTCATTTAATTAACTTGAAATCTAACCGATGATAGTTAATCCAAGACTTATGGAGAGTGAAAAATATACAGACCTAAAGTCTAAGAGGATTTAGGTAAAAGTCATCTATGTAGGTTGAGAGACGTTAGATGAACTTAATCGTCAGTCTTATACAAAATTCACCAAGATAGATCACTAGTAAAATAGCCTACTACATTATGAAATTATGGGGAATACAATCCTAGTTTTATCCTGATAATTTGATACACAATTCAATCATTATAAGTATTATTTTCTTCTTTTTATTTGCAAATCCCCTTCTGAAATATTAACTACAAGTTAGTTTAATCATCATTAACACTTTATTTCTTTCCTACTCCCTATGGGGTCGATGTTACACCCCGTAAGATTCTCGGCACTTAGATGGCCTATTCGCGCGTTGGTTAAGCATATTTGAAAGCCATACGTGCTAGAAAAAGGCCCAGGAAAAGATCGGACGAGAAGACTGTCGAACCATCGCGGAAGGAGCCAGGGCAGAGCCCCTCCGCGATGGCACCGTGTCACGGAGGCGGGGCCACCGCGTTGGCTCCGTGACACGTTGGGCCTGTCCGAGCCCAAGTATATAAAGCCCCCACTTCGGTTTTTAGTTCATTACCTTTATAATTTCCAGAAAATTCGCGGCGAGAGAATAGAGAGACGAGGGTGAAAATATTATCATTGAAATTCTGTTGCCAAACGTAGTCCAAATCTAAATTAACCTCGGGTACCGGTGTTTAGCAGCAGGGGAGCATTCCTGCAGTTTTGTTTTGAAATACGGCCGACGAATACGTGCACTCTTAGGACTAAGGTAAGTAAATTGCTCCAAACTAGTGTGATGTGCTCCTAGCTAGTAAAGTGAATACTTCTCCCTTACGGACCTCGAAAATTGCAAGTTTTCGACCGTCTTTTCGATAAGCCTAAGTTTAGGCTATGAAATATATCGAAAGTGACGTTGTCTTCAAATAGTGTTGTATTTAGTACTAATTGGCGTGTATATGAATGTAGTTGGGAAATAGTTAGATCTTGGCCAAGGCCTCGTCCGACGGTTGGATAACTCGAGGTTGGTAGTAATGTAGTAGTTTCTTCGGCAAGTTAGTAGTCGTTAGCCTTATGAATTATAGTAAACTCCGTAATTGAGTTCTCGGGAAGTTGAATGTTGAGTATTGAGTAGTTTAGTAAATCTTGTTGCATTGCCATATCGTACTTCCCTGATGCAGCTAATGCAAGCATGTCAAGGGCGAGTTGCATTGATTCCAATAAAGCCTATTGTATGATTAGCGAAGCATATTGCCAAATAATAAAATCACAGAATTTTGAAATAAGTTAGTAAAAAGTAATCAGCGAATGAAGCCGAGCCGGTATTATAGCTACGAGATTAGCCATCAGCAGTTTGTAATACGGGCTAGCCATCCCGAACCGAGATGATATCTTGGCTACGATTAGCCTTACCAGATAGCCAACCTAGCTACGGATTAGCCAACGGTTAAATAAAGATTTCAAAATCGGGTTTAATCGGTAAAGAATCGGTATAATACAGAAAGAGATCGAATAAGACATCGGATTTCAATAGTCTTTTTCAGTTAAACATGCTTGCCATTTATATGTGTTATTGTTTGTTGAGACTTGATGTGGCGTGAGGCATCTTATTGGCGTCTCGCCACAGGTTGTGTCGTGTCGCCCGAGCGGGTGGGTCTGCGTCTCCAGCAGGTGGCATACGTCCCGATTTGGATGAAGATGGGATGAAGCTTTCCCCATATCGGTCGTCGGCACTACGATGCACGGATATTCCCTGTTGAGCGGTGTCCAGAGACCAGATACGGTTTACATTACGAGAGAGCCTGTTGGCGGTGTCAGGGGCCAGATACTTTCTGTGCAGTTACATCTGAGTCCTCCGTACTCGAACACGGTTATTTATATCGGAGGCTATGGCGGGCCGGAGACCCGGGGGCCGGTAGAGGTTCTCCTAGTGAGCGAGATGAGTGGAGTGACTTATTTTTGGGTAGTTTTGACAGGGTAGGGGTATATAGATTGTTTTGCTTGCTTGGCGCCATCAAACATGGGGGTGGTATTGGCTCACCTTGCTACTTGTATATCTATTTATGTGCTACATACTAGCTACTAGGCAGGCCGTCGCGTCTACAGTGCGCCTCACGCCTATCGGTATAAGCTTGATTCGATTTATATTCTTAAACTTCAGTTATCTCTGCCATACGAATTGCTAGTTATGCTATCTATATTCGGTTGTTTTCGATTGTATTATTTGATTTGCTTTGCATACTCGGTACAGCCCACGTACCTAACGCTTGATGGGCGGGCATTACTTACTGCGGTACTCATAGACGAGCGATCCCTCGTGATTCCGGCCCGGTATAGAGAGTCATCGGCTCTGTCATCAGTCGATTTCTAGGGTGTAGCTCTTTTCCTTTTGTTATGTACAGTATGGGTAGGTGGGGCCCTGTCTCGATCATTTCTATTATTACTCATAGAGGCTTGCAGTTGTATGTACCTATCTCCTTTGTAGTCGATTAGCCGTCAGTGTAGCGCGTGCCGATTTATTATAAACATTTTAGTATTTTACTGTTTTGCTTATGTTGTAGTGTAGGGCCATAGTTTGTGATAGTGACCTTGCCGGTCACGTAGCTTTCGTATTCCTATGTTACATTTCGGATGACTAGAGCTGACATGGTGTATAATAGAGCCCGCACTTAGGTTCCTTGATATTAGAATGTTTACGGTTGGTTATTGATGTATTCACGGGGGCTATAGGCGGTTGGCGGAGAGTGTGTTTCTGGCCGTTATATAGCCCTTTGTTCCAGGAAACCTTAGATAGGCTAGCCGAGCACCGGATGTGCCTAGGCCCACCGGTGCAGTTCAGATCCTACTAGGGCACTAGGATGCCAGTCATACCCCCCCCAAGGCGGCGTGACAAACTTGGTATCGGAAGCGAGTCGTGTCCCAAGTGCGCAGCGTGCTAAGTAAGTCTTGTCTATGGATGTGTTGTGCACCACATACACTATAGGCGGGGAGAGGCTGCGAGCATGATAGGATGGTTACTCTTCTTTCTTAGTTAATTAGATTACTGTAAGAATTGGTACGGTATAGGGTTGAGTCCCTAAAACTTATCGTATTCTTTGTCTACAGATAAGAATGGCGGATCGGCGACACCACGCCACGGCGAGAAGACTAGACACAATAGCGGAGAAGGCACTGCCCAGGGATGCCTCGGTTTCGAACAGTCGGCCCGTGCGAGGGCGATATGAGCTTCATCACGGCCTTCTCGGCGGTCCCCCTCACATCGGAGCCGTTGGGCACTACACTGCCCTAGATGCTCCCTGTTCCTTACACTCATCGGAATCGGGAGGTTCGTAGCGCTGTAGTTATGTTGCTTTAAATGATGGCCATGCGGCGCCGATCGGCGCCACCTATAGCGGCCCGAGGTGGGTCGCGAGCGAGTTTAAGGGTCAAGGAGTTTTTGGCCTTTAGGTCCCCAATTTACGGCGAGAATTCGGATCGGGCGGAGGACCTCGGGACTTTCTAGATCGAATGCGGAGGATTTTCCGGTTATGCATGTGACCCCTTCGAGTGTTGAGAAATTTGGCGGTGTTTCGGTTACGGGATATAGTTTGTATTGTGAGTACGAGTTGGGAAAGATCTCGAGGGAGAGATGTGCCTCAGGCACGGACCGGCTTCTCGGAGGCCTTCCTAGACCCCCACCTCCACCACGGCGGCGGCGAGTAGATACGCTCGTCGAGGGCAATTAGAGCTGGTAGCGGTTCAGGCAGTAAATTCCCATAGCGAGAGAAGGGAGCGGTAAGTTCACACTCACCTACCCTTATTGCAATCAGCCACACCCCCGGAGCTTGTAGATATGGCTCCCTCACGAATGTTATATTTGCGGGCGGGGAGGGGCATTAGATGAGAGATTGCCGGAGCCCGGAGGTCGGGAGGGCGAGACGGTCGGGACGGGGATCGCGGGGCCCACGAGCTCTAACGCGACCTTGGTAGGCGTAGGCCCTCGAGCTCGCGAGCGAGGCCAAGGTAAATTAGAGGCCTCCGGTTGATTACGGGCTCAAACCGTACTTATGCACTAGGGAGACATGACTTAGGGCATCTCCGAGATGTGGTAACGAATACGATTACTATCTGTTCATGCCTTCACGTATTGAGTGATCCGGATCCACTCTGTCATATATTACCCCATTTGTGGCACGAGTTCAATATTGCACCGAGTATGCAATGACCCTTTTCGGTATCCACGCACAGAATCGGAGACTCTGCCTTGTAGCTAGCGAAATTCACAGGGTGTATGGTAGAGGTTGTAGCGCCCAAACTCTGATGGGTCACGGTAGAGCTAGAAATGATAGACTTTGATGCCATAATGGGTATGGATTAGTTAGTGCCATCTTTATGCCAATGTAGAATGTTGGACCCAGGCAGTCGGTCCACTTCGAGGGAGGCGGTGCGGGAGTGGAAGGGCGGCACGGCATGGTAGGTTTATTTCCTACCTTCGGGCGAGAAATTGATAACTAAGGGATGTATTTACCACGAGTCGAGTTCGGCATGTCGAGCGAGAATCCGGACACTCGATGCATCCGGTGGTGAGCGAGTTATTTGATATGTTTTAGAGGTTACCTAGTATTTACGAAAGGAAATATATTTTGCTATTGATTTGTTACCGAGGCACTCGGCCTATATCAATTCCTCCTTATCGTATGGCTCTGCGAGAACATAGAGAGTTAAAGGAGTAATTTGAAAGATTTGCTAGACAAGGTTTCCATCGAGTAAGTACTTCACCATGGGAGTGCGCCGGTTTATTTGTGAAAAGAAGGTAACACTCCGTATGTGTATAGGTATCGGCGATTGAATAAAAGTTACATGAAGAACAAGTACCGCTTCCCCCAGAATAGATGATTTATTTGATCGATTCGAGGGGAGCCGAGATACTTTCATGGGATTGACTTGTGGTCGGATATCATCGGGTTGAGTACGTGAAAGAGATATTCCTATAACGGTGTTTAGGACAGGTATGGACACTTTGAATTTCTGAATTTATGTCATTTGGAGTTGGCGAATGCCCGAAATATTTATGGACACGATGAATAGTATTTCGTGAACCATACCTGGACTGTTCGTAATAGATATTTATTGATGATATTACGAAAATTGTATTCGTTAAAAGCGGATCACCCGGTCATTTACAGACGGTGCTCCCGAGATTCTCAAGAGGCCATAGGTTATATGCTAAGTTCTCAAATGTGAATTACGGCTTAACTCGGTAGCCTTTTGGGGCACATTGTGTCGGATCTTTGGTATACGAGTTGACACGCGAGAAAACAAGCCGATCCAAAATGTGGCCTAGGCCTACCACTCCAGGCCAGAAGTCATGATTTTAAGGATTAGCGGGAGGTATTACGAAGGTTTGTTGAAGGTTTCTCTACGGCGGCATCTCGGCCAAGGCGCGCGACAGCAAAGTTTCGGTGGACGGAAGGCTTGCGGCAGAGCTTCCGAGGCTGAAGATAACCTCCGCCCCAATATTAGCATTATCGGAAGGTACGAAGGTTATTCGGTGTATTGCGATGCATCGGGCGTCGGGTTGGGTTGTATGTTGATGCGGCATGGGAAGGCGGTGCATATGCTTCCGGAACGGTAGAAACACGAAAATTACCCCTACCCATGACACAGACTTAGCATGATGATCACGCCTTGAAGATGTGGAGACATTACTTGTATAGCGTCCATGTGAATATTTTCCTCCCCAGTCATAGAGCTACAGTATATCTTCACCCAGAGGATTGAATGCACGCAGCGTCGGCGGTTAGGTTGCTAAAGATTATGACGTGGATACATGCCACTAGGGAAGAGCCAATGTTGTAGGAAGTGCTCTGTTCGTAAGTCCATGGGAAGTTTGGCGTGGCCTTAACCGACGGCGGGAGTGAGAGGAGATACATCGGTTAGCTAGCCTAGCTGTTCGTGTAGCGAGAAACGAGAGGACAATAGAGCGGTAGTGGGGTACGTCGTGTCATCATTGAATTATGGAGAGGTGAAAGAACGGCAATGAGGATCTGACTGATTCGGCTTAAGTACTATATTCCCGAGGGAAAGCGCCCGGATTTCCGAGTAACGCGAAGGATGGAGTGCTGCGTTGTAAGGGAAACGCGTCTATGTGTTCCGGATGTTCAAGCCTCCGCGGCCAGTTATGAGCGAGGTACATTGCGCGCTATTCTCTACCCATTGTGTGAAAATGTACCATGATATTAAGGAGAACTCATGGTGGCCGAGGTATGAAAAGAGAAATTGCTGAATTTGTAGCCCAATGTCCTAGCGCCCAGCGAGGTAAGCGAGAACATCGAAGCCGAGACGGGTTAACTCGGGACATAGTTGTGCCTTTACGGAAATGGGAGCGGTGAATATGGATTTTGTGGCGAGGATTACCTTACCATACATAGACATGATTCTATATGGGTGATAGTTGTGATTGACAAAATCGGCTCATTTCTGCCATTGAGAACTACTTTCTTCGGTGAGAATTATGCCGAATTGTATATCAGAAATAGTCGGTGCAGTGCCGGTATCCGATATTTGAGACAGAGAGACACAGTTTACAGCTAGGTTTTGGCGGTCGTTTCGAGAAGATGCAGTCTGCGATTAATTTGAGCACGGCATTCCCCCCTCGAGACGAGATGGGCAAAGGCGGCGCACCATTCCCGAGACGCTCGAGACATGTTGCGCGTGTGTGCTAGATTTTGGTAGTAGTTGGGATGATATTTTGCCCTTAATCGAGTTTGCTTATAATAAAATATCACTCGGCTATCCGAGATGGCGCCTTTCGAGGCATTATGCGGATGAAAATGCAGATCGATGATTGGTTGGTTTGAGGTAGGAGAAGAATCGGCGTTGATTGGGCCGGACATTGTTCAGCGGTCGAGAGGAGAAGGTAAAACATCGGAAACGCTTTGCATTTGCACTCTGTAGCCCGAGAAATCATGTACGAGATGTGCGGCGCAGAGACTGAGTCGATGTAAATGACTAGGTAATTTTGAAAGTATCACTTAGATGAGGGTGATGAGATTCGGCAAGAAAGGTAGCTCGGCCCAAGGTTCGTCGGGCCATATCGAGATTCGTCGACGGATAGGTAGTGGCATATGAAGTTGAGCATCGAGAGTTAGAATCCATTCATCCAGGTCTTTCATGTATCCATCTTTGAGGAAATGCCACGGGAGACCGTCAGGGCGGTCCGATCCGAATATCAGTCACGAAAAGAGGCGGCCTACGAAGAGTTTCATTAGCTATCTAGATGGAAATGATTCGCGGATTGAGAGAACTAAAGATATTGCGTCTTGTCAAAGTATTGTGAAAGTAACGAGGCGAGAGGAGGTATTGGCGTGGGGCGGAGGAAGATGAAAGCTAGATATCCTAGCTTGTTTCGGGCTTTAGTCGAATTGTGGTATGTTAGTATTGTCACTTATACGGTACCTTACGGTTGTATTTGTATAAATGAGAAAGATTGATGTTTAGCTATCATGAATCCTATAGTATTGTATGGAGTACTGTATTGGACTTTTAAATATTGTTTCGGGTTTTGGGATAGTTCGTATTATAAGGGAAACTGTGAAATTTTCTAGAAACAAGATTGAGCTAGTTGAGTAGTCCTCTAGATAGCGATTTCATTCGAGGACGGAGAAATGTTCTTAAGGGGAGAGAATATTACACCCCATAAGATTCTCGGCACCTAGAGGTCAATTCGCGCGTTGGTTAAGCATATTTGAGAGAAGCCATACGTGCTAGAAAGAGCCGGGGAAGATCGGACGAAGGCTGGCGCCGGGCCATCATGAAGGGCCGGGCGAGCCCCTCCCGCGATAACACGTCCTCAGAGCGGGAGGCCTGCGGTGGCTCCGTGGCTGCGTTAGACATCTAGAGCCCAAGTATATAAAACCCCACTTGGTTTTTAAGTTCATTACCTTTATAATTCCAGAAAAATTAGAGAACAGGAGAGAGACGAAAAGGAAGGGTGAATATATTATCGTTCGATTACGACGCAAACGTAGTCAAATCTAAATTAACCTCGGAGTAAATTGTTACTTGGCCGGAGGGAGCATTTTTACGGATTTTGTTTCGCGAAAGTCAGCCGACAAATCCCTTCGAGCTCTGGACTAAGGTAAGTAGGTGCTCCAAACTAGTGTCGATGTGCTCCTAGCCGCAAAGTAGATAACTTCTCCCTTACCGGACCTACGAAAAATAGCAAGTTTTCGGCCGTCTTTGATAAGCCTAAGTTTGGTATAAATATATCGAAAAGTGACGTTGTCTTTCAGAATAGTGTTGTATTTAGTATAGTCAACATGTATATGAATGTAGTTGGGAGAAATAGGCTGGGTGGCCAGAGCCTCGTCAAACAGTGGATAACTCGAGTTAGGTATGTGAAGTAATTTCTTCGGAAAGTTAGTAGTCTTAGCCTTATGAATTATAGTAAACTCCGTAATTGAGTTCTCGGAGTTGAATGTTGAGTATTGAGTAAGTTTAGTAAATCTGGTTTGCGTTGCCATATCGTACTCGGTCAAAGCTAATTAAACATCACGTCAAATGGTTGATTAGCATTCCAGTTAAATTATAGCCTATTGTAGCGAGCATGTTGTAGAATAAAAAGATACGAGATTTTGAGAATAAAGTTAGTAAGTAAATCGGATAGACGAGCAGTATTATGGCTACGGGTTAGCCATCCCGAGCCGAGTTTATGGCTACGAACTAGCCATCCAGACAAATGATATCTTGACTACAGATTAGCCATTATTCAGACGAATGTAGTAACACGGCTACGAATTAGCTAAGCAGTTAAATAAAGATTTCAAACTCAGTTTAATCGATACTCGAATCGGTATAATACGAAGAGATCGAGAATAAAACATTAGATTTCGAGATAGTCTTTTCGTTTAAACATGCTTGCTAATTATATGTATTTATTGTTTGTTGAGAGCTTGATGTGGTGTGAGGCATCTTATTGGCGTCTGCCCACAGTTGGTAATCGTGTCGCCCAGCGAGCGGGTGGGTTTACGTCACTCAAGGGGTGGCATGCGCGTCCCGATTTGGACGAAGATGGGATGAAGCTTTCCCCATATCAATCGATCGGCACTACGATACGGATATTCCCTATTGAGCAATACATGGAATAGATACGGTTTGTTACAGAGAGCCTGTTGAGCGGTGTCAGGACGAGATACTTTCATACAGATATAGTACGAGTCCTCAAATTTTCAGAGACACGGTTATTTATATAGGAGGCTATGGCACAGGCCAGGAACCCGAGGGAAATGGTAGAGGTGCTCCTAGTGACGAATTGAGTGGAGTGACTTATTTTTGTGCTAGTTTTGACACGGGTAGGGGTATATAGATTGTTTGCTTGCTTGGCGCCATCCGGCTTATGGGGGTTGGTATTAGCTTGTTTGCTACTTGTATATCTATTTATGTGCTTTGCTAGCTACTAGGCAGATGATCGCGTCTCACGGGTACGCCTCTACCCTTCTCGGTACAAAAGCTTGATTCGATTCTCGGCTTCTTCAAACTCGGTTATCTCTGCCATACGAGGTATTGAATTATGCTATCTATATTCGGTTGTTTTTCCAGTTGTATTATTTCGGTTGCTATGCATACTCGGTACCACCGGTACTAACGCCGATGGGGCTGTTTGCATTACACTGCGGTACTCATAGACGAGGAGAAGCGATCTCGTGATTCGGCCAGTATAGAGTCATCGGCTCACATCATCAGTCGATTCCTAGAAGTACCAACTCTTTTCCTTTTGTTGTACGAGTATGGGTAGGTCGGGCCACTGTCGATCATTTCTATTATTACTCATAGAACTTGCAGATTGTATTTACCTATCTCCACACAGTGATTGTAGGCGGTCGTGTGAGGCCGTGCGGTTTGTTATAAAGAGGTGTAGCTCTTTTCCTTTTGTTGTACAGTATGGGTAGGTCGGGGCCCTGTCCCGATCATTTCTATTATTACTCATAGAGGCTTGCAGATTGTATTTACCTATCTCCCTGTGGTCAGTTGAGCCGGTCGTGTGAGGCCGTGCAGTTTGTTATAGCTGTTTAGTATTTCTCTTTATGTTGGCCGTGTGGGGCCATAGTTTGACAGTATTGGTGACCTTGCCGGTCACGTAGCTTTTTAGTATTCCTTATGTTACATTTCAGATGACTAGACAGCATGGTGGCTTTGTCGGCCCTCATAGGTTCCTTGATATTAGAATATTTCTGGTTAGTTGTTGATGTATTCACAGGGGGCTATAGGCCCAGTTGACCGGAGGCTGTGTTTACAACCGTTATATAGCCCTTTGGTTCCAGAAACCTGAGATAGACCTAGCCAGGCACCAGATGTGCCTAGGCCCACCAGTTAGAAGTCCATATCCTACTAGGGCACCAGGTGCCGGTCATACCCCCCAAGGCGGGGCGTGACAGTCGATCCCAACCTAGTTCGGTTACTATATTTGGCAGTGACAATTTTATGCTTCAATTGTGAGGTGTAATTTAGGCGTGATCAATGGTCACCAGCGATCAGTTCCCGGGCGGCCAAGGGTCTGTACTTAACGAGGTATAGGACGACTTGTTGGACCAAGTAACGAATAGTACCAAGGGGTCATTGGTTGAAGTTAAGAGAATTTGCAAGACTGATCCACTGACGACAAGTCATAGGATGACTCGTGGTATGTAATAATGTGCCATTTAGAGCACCCGTGGTGAGAATATTAGAGATTGAGAACTTGTTCCAGCAAATTATGATTGGTCACCATTTATCATGGTGATAAATAATGACCTGTTGTGTGACCCAATATACTAAACGATAGAAATTTTAGAAAAGTTGCTAAGGTAATTTAGTAACTTTTCATATTTCTATCTCCTAAATCAGAATATTTTAGCATTCCTAAAGAGTATATTTAGGGTTTAATTTGTGTAAACTCTTATCTTTCCATTATAGCGCAAGAATCAAGATCATTAGCTCTCAAGTTCATAAAGCAATTTAAGAAGGCATCTTTTCCAACCTAGGGTTCTTCAAGCTTGAGTCTAAATTTGACTTTCCAGATATATATATACGGCTAACTAAAGTGAAAATTTCTAATCATCCTTATGCCCTACATCTATGCTAGAATTCAATGAGATCAAAGCTATGGTTTTTACCTAAATTCATCAATTGCCATCTTCTATATCTACTGAATTGTTCACACTTTCGTTATTCCTATTGAATTGTGTCTCAATGTTATTTATTATGATTCTATTGATGGTTATTGATTGATATCTCTTGATTATTGAGTTTACTGATTATTGATGGTTGTTTCATATCTCCCATGAACCTTATTGCATAAAATTCCTAATTTTGAAAGCATGGTAAGTTGAGTTTAATTGCGTTATTTTGATAAAGTAGGCGGATTTTTAAAAGAGTTTTCATGAAGAGATTTTGAGAAAGAAAGTAAGATTTTGAGCATGATTTTCAAAAGCTAAAGTGAAGTCTTGTATTTGAAACTCATAAGATGTTTTGAGCATAAAAGCTCACAAGTTTTAAGAGAGATATTTGCAGTATAGAAATTCCCAAGTCTTAAAGAATGTTTTGAGCGAAAGGCTCTTCATTAGAGTTTATAAATTTTTTAGAAAAAGGATCCACAGAGATTTTAAACATCTATTATATCTATTGCTAAAGTGCTTTATAAAAGATATTTTTAAGATGCCGCAGATAGGCATAAGTATATGAGCATATGGTTTGGGAGGACTATTTAGCATCGAGTTGGGTCAAGAGTTCAGATAACTCGTAAGCCCCAATACTACACCAACATAGGATAGGATCACACCATTGGTTCGGGTGACTCCTTAAAGATATGTCCCTAGTAAGGACTTGATGTTATGGATACACAGATTATGAACATCTACATTGGCGAGGCATTGATTGGATCTGCCAATTGAGCGAGATAGTTGGGCATGATGTGCTCATTAATGATGGTGTTGGTTATGAGAAACTCCCACCCGAGTTAAAGTTTTGCATTTATTTATGTATATCTCAAATATGGTTTTGATGCACAGTTTTATTGCATAACTGTTTCTACTCATTGACCATATTGAGGTTTATACATCATTCAGAGCTTCAACTTATTCAGTTATTTCATTTAGTCTATTATTTCAATTCATATACTCTTGCTTAAAAAATTTTCATTCAGCCTTATTACATATTGTACAATTAACATACTGACGCCATTTGGCACTACATCTTATTATGATGCAGACTCAAGAAGACAAGATCAGCAGCAGGTGCAATGCTAGGACATTACTATCATTCGATTTTTGGTAAGGCCTACTACTTTTGGAGAGTCCTTGTCTTATCGAGTATTTTATTTTATAGAGCTTGAGTTAGCCATTAGAGCTATATCCTAGCTCCTATTTTTTAGTTATAGAGGTTTCACAGATAGATTTAGCGTTGAGTCAATAATGTTACTTTATAATATTAATTTTGGTTTCAGTTAATAAATCTTAGTTTATTTATTTAGCCCATTGCAGTTATACTTCTGCCATACTTTATTGAGATCTAAGCTAATAGTAAGCTAGGGCAAGGTTTCACTTGGATTACTATGTGGTCTGAGTGTCGGTCGACGTCCAGGGTATAGACTAGAGGATTAACAAATTTTGTATCAGAGCTTTCATTTTAAAGAGTCCTAGGGTGGCTACAAGGCCACATCTAGTAGTGTTCTAATTCTAGGTGTCAAGCATGCCATATCTATAAGAAGAGGAATATCAGGCGTTAGGAAATACTTCCGTTCTTTCATAGTCTAGATCATGCTATAGGGTTTAACTCTATAAAGACTTCCTCCTGAATCATGCATTCGCATGTTTCAGATCATGCCTCCTTAAAGTACTGTCAGCTAGAGGAGCATAGCTGACATGCCTCCACAGACTAGGATGCTAACCAGGAATGGTCCCCGCACTCCAATTCAAGGATCTAGTGTTGGAGTCCAGGAGCCAACTACTTTTAGTAGGAATCCTAAGACACCAGTTCCTCAGCCCGCAAGTATGGGTACTGTGGAGTCGGAGTTCAGAGGGGCTATTCAGATGCTCACTCAGTTGGTGGATGCATAGTAAGGTCGTCAAAACGTAGCAGCAGTTAGTATAATACCCCAAAAGTCCCTTGGATCAGAATCGAGGGTTGAAACAGAGAAAATAAGAAAATCTACACCAGGTCACAGAATAAGCCATTCAGTGACTCGTAAACTGACCTGACGGGTAGTTACATGACTCGTTAGGTGGTTCCAAGTTGGAGAAAATTTTATCTTTCGAAAGTCATGATGGATGGTGTGATGAGTCGATAAGACTCCCCATGATTCGTGGTTTGACCCATTAGGTTTGTAGAGGTGGAAAATGTGTTGATTTCCATTGTACTAAACAGATTGAGGAGAGTCATCCTGTCCCCTAATGACCTATTAGGTGACCCATTGAGTTGGGAAGGATCAGAGAATTAGTTTTGGTTTCCAGTGGAAATGGGTCAGGGGACAACCCATCAAGTCTCCTAACGGTTCGTCTAATCCCCCAGTGTGCAATTTCTTGTAGGATTATTAAGGGTGTTTTCATAATTTCTAAGTTCCTACCTCCTAAACTATGTCATTTGAAGATTATAAAGAGTGTTTTAAGAGTATTTAACCTAGCCTAAGTCAGTATGCTCTCTTACATTCATTGAATTTGATATTCTCTTCCAAGATCAAGCTAGGGTTCCTCATCAATTTCTTCCACAATCTTCTTTGATGTTCAAGGAAAGCTTAGAAATCAAGTTACCCAGGTATGTAGGGCCATGAATGGGGGATTTCTTTCATCCTCATGCCCAATTTCTTCTCTAACTCATAAATTCAAGTTTCCAATTATGTGTATTGAAATTCTAGGTTTTCAACCCAAGTCCCATGAAAATATCCATGCTATGTTTATGGGTCCAATCCCTCATGTTTCAATGAATGATTTACGACCAGTGGAGCAGATTTTACTTTCAATTTAATTATTATTTAATGATTTCAAGTTTTATCAAGATTATTCTCTATTATGCATGATTTATAAAATTAAGCTTATGAGTCTATGATATCAAGCATGATGAATTATCTAGTATGCATGAATGTTTATGAATTCTTAACTTATTATTTCATGACTTAGAATTACGAAGCTTATTTCAAGTATCTATGACTCTATGATTTGGGCAAGCTCATGCAAGTTAAGTACGTTCATCATGATTTTAGACAAGGCTTACAAGATCAGTTTATGAAATGTTTAGGAGTTAAGATTCCCAATATACAGATTTAAGATATGTTTTGAGAATATGATTATATGAGCAATATGCATATTTTTAGAGTAGCGTCTAGCATTGAGTAGGCCAGGAATTTTGAGGACCCCTATCTCTGAACTATGCACCAAAATATGATATATTTTATTGGGACCTCTTAAAAGAGTGCTTCCTCGGCCTAAGGGCAAACCCGGGATATGACACCTCATTCGTCCTTTGACCTTGAAAGGCTTAGGATGGCTCTCCTCCACATTGGCAGGATATGGGATCATCATGCGCTCATACATGATGGTTGTCGGTTATGATGAGTCTCCCATTATTCCTCATATTTTTAATTACTCATGTTCAGGTCTTATGATATTATGTCTTATAATCTATTTGACCCATTGATCAATTTATGAGTTTTCAATTATATTTTGGACCTTGCACAGTATGTGATTTTTGTTTCTAAACTTTGGGAAATTATTTTCAGCTTATGATGAATAGCTCATGATTATGTACACCTCAAATTTATGGCTTTTAACATGTTGTCTTTACTCTTATGAACTTTCTTGATTTATACACATGATTTCAAACGTCGTTCTATTAGCATGATTTACTTACCTTGCATATTTAGTACCTTCAAAGTACTGACCGCATTCTCTATGATATATCATCTCATGATATAGGTTCGATTGATCCATCTCAGTCTTGCCGATAGCTCGCTCCCGATAAGTCCAATCCTATTCCTACTTTGGTGAATCTTCATCCTCTGGGAATGTTATTAGTTTTATGTTTTCATCAAGACTTTCAGTTTCAGACCTAGTGAGCTAGTTGGGGGTGTTGTCCTATCTGCTCATCATAGTGGTAGAGGCTTTTTAAACTTTCATGTATAGAAAGTTTAGTGTTGTTGAGTTGTGTTTATGCTTTTGTCCTTATGAAATGTAGAGTTCCGCTTATGTCGTATCATATTTATGCTTTAATTTCCACTTTCTTATGCTCTTAAGTCATACTATGTATGTACCATGGGTTAACTTGGAGCCATTTGTGGTTCTAGATCCCGTGTCTCGGTCCGAGGCCTTAGTTTGGGTTGTGAAAAACATGATATCAGAGTAAAGGTTTAGGTGTGTCCTAGGGTTTCTGAAAGCTGCATGAAGTAGAGTCTTTTCCATGGATGTGAAATACGCTACGTTGTGTGGAAGAGGCTACGAGATGTTGAGAAAAAATTCCCTTTATTCATGATCTATGTCATGCGATGAAGTACCTCTCTCTATCCCTCTAACTTGTGCTATACACGTTTGTAGAAATATGCATCCATGTTGAGTCAATGGTAGAAGAAATGGCAATGGAAATGGAGATGGGCAGTAGCCAGCCCCACTAGCTCCAACCGTTCCCTTGCCCGAGCAGGTTACTCATGTCGAGTTTAGGGTAGCATTTTAGATGTTAGCACAGACCATGATCACTCAGGTTAACCAATAGGAAGTTTCCCATGTTTCCTAGAATGGGAATGTAACAGAGGCAAGAGTGCAAGACTTCCTCAGGATGAACCTACTTGAGTTTCTTGGGTCGAAAGTGGATGAGGACCCACATGAGTTCATAGAGGAGGTGTAGAAGATCACCTAGATTATGAGGGTGACTGAATAGGAGAGTGTAGAATTAACCTCCTATCATCTGAAGGGGGTTGCTCATATATGGTTACGGCAGTAGAAGAAGAGAAGGGGAGTAGGTGTGGTCCTTGTTAGTTGGGATGAGTTTGTGACTGGTTTCTTCGATCTGTTCTTTCCTAGGGAGTTGAGAGAGGAAAAGGTAGTTGAGTTCACCAATATGAAGCAGAACAATATGACTATCCTAGAGTATGCCTTGGAGTTATCCCGGTTCTTTATGTATACACCGGAGATGGCTGCTGATCCGAAGGCTTATATGAGCAAGTTCATGAATGGAGTGTCAGACTCCTTGGTCACGGAGTGCAGCATGCCATGCTGACAAATGACATTGATATCTCTCGGCTGATCATATATGCCTAGCAAATGGAGGTAGAGCACATGAAGGAGAAAGAAAGAGATTCCAAGAGGGCCAGGATAGGGAGCCATATGCACTTCCACTAGAGGTCCGGTGGCGGACATCGCCCTTAGTTAGACTGGAGTTCATCTGCCCCAGCTCCTCATCAGCCAGGATTCCATCAAAACTTCGAGGAGATCCGAGAGGTAGAGTGTCAGGCTGTAGAGGCCAGGGAACATGGAGGATCATCACACCTTTTCAGCTTGTAGAAAGTGTGGCAGGAAGCATCCTGGCAATTGCTTGGTTGGTGCTGATGGTTATTTTGGGTGTGGGAAGCCCGAACATATGCTCAGAGATTATCCTTTAGATACGTAGGGCAATAGTAGTGGTCGTGAGCCAGCTACTACTTTAGCAGTTCCAAAAGTTCGCCCATCTCAGCAGCGCGCAGCTTGTAGTGTAGGTTGCGGCCAGTGCCAGAATAGGTTCTATGCACTATCTTCTCAACAGGAGAAGGAGGTCTCTCCCAATATAGTAACTGGTATGTTATGAGTATTCCATCTTGATATGTATGCATTGTTATATCCAAGGGCTACTTTATATTTCTGACTCCTTATGCTGTTGTTAATTTCATAGTCAGGCTCGAAATCCCATCAAAACCCTTCTCAGGCTTTACTCCCATTGATGAGTAAGTTTTAGTTCGTCGGGTGTACAAAAGTTACCCTTCCACAATCCTCCATAAAGTCACCTCAGCTAACTTAGTGGAGCTAGATATGATTGATTTCTATGTTATATTCGGTATGGATTGGTTACATGCATGTTATGCCTCGATCAATTATAGAACACGTATGGTAGAGTTTTGATTTTTGGGTGAACCAGTCCTAGAGTGGAAGGGTAGTTCAGTTGTGCCTGTAGGTCTCTTTTTTTCCTATCTCAAGGCCAGGAAGATGATCTCCAAGGGTTGTATGTACCAACTAGTTTGGGTTAGAGATTCTACGTCCGAGACCCCGACTCTTCAGTTTGTTCTTGTTTTTGTGAGTATCCGGAGGTGTTCCCAGAAGATTTAATTGGCGTCCTTCTCAAGCGAGAGGTTGACTTTGGTATTGACCTTCTCCTTGATATGCAGCCCATATCTATTTCTCCTAACAAAATGGCTCCAATCGAGTTAAAGGACTTGAAAGAGTAGTTGAAAAATATCCTAGACAAGGGTTTCATCAGGCCTAGTAAATCCCCATGAGGTGCTCTAGTTCCTTTTGTTCGAAAGAAGGATGGTTCCCTTAGGATGTGTATCGACTATCAACAGTTGAACAAGGTCACAATTAAGAATACATATACCCTCTCCAAGATAGATGAGTTGTTTTACCATCTTTAGGGTGCTAAGTTTTTTTCAATGATCGACCTCAGATTCGGCTACCACCAGCTCAGAGTTAGAGAGAGTGACATTTTGAAGATAGCCTTCAAGACTCAGTATGGTCACTATGAGTTCATAGTTATGTCATTTTGACTAACAAATGTTCCGACGGTTTTTATGTATTTCATTAAAAGGGTGTTCAAGCAATATTTGGATGTGTTCATGATTGTTTTCATATATGATATCCTCATATACTCTTGAAGCAAAGAGGAGCATGTCGCTCATTTGAGGAGCATGCCGCTCATTTCAAGGATCTCCAACTGTTTGCTAAATTCATCAAGTTTGAGTTTTGGCTGAACTGAGTAGCATTCTTAGGTGATGTGGTGGCTAGCGAGGGTGTGAAGGTGGACTCTCAAAAGATAGAAATGGTGAAGAATGGCCCTAGACCTATTAGTCCAATAGAAATTAGGAGCTTTTTGGGTTTGGTTGGCTACTACAGGAGGTTCATAGAGGGATATTCATCCATTGCAGCACCATTATCTAAGATGACCCAGAAGAAGGTTAAATTTCAATGGTTGGATGCTTGTAAGAAGTGTTTTCAGGAGTTAAAGACACCACTCACTTCAGTTCCAGTACTGACCCTACCAGAGGGCACGGATGGTTTTGTTGTGTAGTGTGATGCCTCTAGGGTTGGTCTTGGTTTTGTGTTGATCAACATGGTAAGTTTATTGCATATTCATCTAGAAAACTTAAGACTCATGAGAAGAATTACTTGATGCATGACCTAGAGTTGTCAGATGTGGTGTTTGATTTGATGATTTAGAGGCACTACTTGTATAGGGTGCATGTGGATATATTCATGAACCACAAGAGCCTTAAATATGTGTTTACTTAGAAGGACCTGAATTTGTGGCAAAGGGAGTTTGCTAGAGCTTCTCAAATACTATGACATGAGTGTACTTTATCATCCGGGCAAGGCCAATGTAGTGGCATATGCTCTTAGTAGGCTGGTCATGGAGAGTGTGTCTCATGTCAAGAATGTGAGAAAGGAATTGGTGAAGGATGTCCATAGTCTTGCTCATTTAGGGGTTCGCCTTAAAGATTTTATGGATGAGGTGTTATTGTTCTGAATGGGTCGAAATTTTCATTGGTGGCGGATGTCAAAGAAAAGCAAGATGAGGATCCTATCCTAATAATGTTAAAGGAAGCAGTTTGAAATTAGAGTGGAGGTTTTCTCCCAAGGTACAGATGGTGTACTCCAATATCAAGGCCGATTGTGTGTGCTGATTGTATATTACTTTAGAGAGCGAATGTTGAGTGAGGCTCAAGGATCTCGGTACTCTATCCATCCAAGTGACACCAAGATGTGCCATGATCTATGGGAAGTTTATTGGTGGAATGGTATGAAGATGGACATAGCAGAATTTGTGGCTAAGTGTCTAAATTGCCAACAGGTGAAGGTTAAGCATCAGAGACCTGGAGGTATGTTTCAAGACATTAACATCCCTAATTGGATGTGGGAAGAGATCAATATGGACTTCATTACAGGCTTTCCTCGTACACGCCGACAATATGACTCTATATGGGTGATTGTTGATAGATTGATTAAATCAGTCCATTTCCTCCCGATCAAAACTACCTATTCAATGGAGGATTATGCTAGACTGTACATCTAGGAGTTGGTATGGTTACATGGAGTTCTATTGTCCAACATATCAGATAGGGGTACTTAGTTCACCTTGCAGTTTTGGAGGTTATTTTAGAGAGGCCTTGATACTCAAGTGAAGCTTAGCACAACTTTTCACCCGCAGACAGATGGTCAGGCCGAGCAGACCATTCAGACTCTTGAGGATATGTTGAGACCATGTGTGATTGATTTCAAGGGGGGTTGGGATGATCACTTGCCTCTCATCGAGTTTCCCTATAATAACAGTTATCGCATCAGCATTCAGATCACCCCATTTGAGGTTCTTACAGGAAGATGTGTAGGTCACTTATTGGATGGTTTGAGATAGGTGAGGCCGCGTTGATAGGGCTAGATTCAGTTCATGAGGCCATGGATAAAATTCAGCTTATTAGAGAAAGGCTGAAAATAGCTCAGAATCATCAAAAATCATATGCGGATGTTAGGAGAAGAGAGCGTGAGTTTGAGGTTGATGATTGGGTGCTTTTAAAGGTGTCTCCTATGAAGGGAATAATGAGGTTTGGTAAGAAAGGGAAGCCTAGTCCCTTATATCTTGGTCCTTATAGGATTATGAGGCTAGTTGGCAAGGTGGCATATGAGTTGGAGCTACCAACAGAGATAGCTTCGGTGCACCCAGCTTTTCATGTATCTCTGTTGAAGAAGTGCATTAATGACTTGGCCTTTGTTGTTATGGTAGAGAGCATCGGTGTGAAGGATAGTCTTACTTATGAGGAGGTTCCGGTTCACATCTTTGATCATCAGGATCGAAAGCTGAGGAATAAAGAGGTAGCTTTAGTGAAGGTTTTGTGGAGAAATTGCTTGTTGAGGGAGCTATATGGGAAAAATAAATAGATATGATGTCTAAATACCCGCATCATTTCCCTTCTGGCTCAATTCCAGCTTGAGGTGCTAGTTTCTTCCCAAGTACTCTATTTTGTTTCATGTCAAGTTCATGTCTCTATTTTTATTTCATAAAATAGCATGCATGTATGTTTCATTAATTCAGTTCAGTCATGTATATTATTCCGGAGTCAATCACTCCGTCAGTTTTTAGCTATGGTTGTTCGGTTTTGGGATTGCAGTTCCTTCCCCAGCCTTCTAGTATGCTTAATCTACATTCAAGGATGAATGTTCCCAAGGGGAAGATAATGTAATACCTCAAAAGTCCCTAAGATCAGACCCGATGGTTGAAATAGAGAAAACAGGAAAATCTACACCAGGTCACAAATGAGTCATTTAGTGACTCGTCAAGTAACCCGACAGGTCGTTACATGAATTGTTGGGTGGTGCCAAGTTAGAGAAAATGTTATCTTCTGAAAGTCATGTCGCATGGTGTGACGAGTCTTTCGGACTTCCCCCGGGTCGTGGTTTGACCCGTTAGGTGTGCAGCGGTGGAGAAAGTGTTGATTTCAAGTGTACTGAACGGATTGAGGAATGAGTCATCATGTCCCTTGACAACCCTTTAAGTTACCCATCGACTTAGGATGGATCATAGAATGAGTTATGGTTGCCAGTGGAAATGGGTCAGGGGACGAACTGTCAAGTCTCCCAACGGGTCATCCAGTCCCCCCTTAGGTCTGGCAGTGTGTAATTTCCTATATGATTATTAAGGGCGTTTTCATAATTTCTAAGTTCCTAACTCCTAAATTACATCATTTTAAGCTTCCTAAATAGTTTTTTAAGAGGGTTTAACCTAGCCTAGGTCTATATGATTTCATACATTCATTGAATTTGAAATCCTCTTCCAAAATCAAGCTAGGGTTCCTCATCAATTTCTTCCCCAATCTTCTTTGGTGTTCAAGGCAAGATTAGAAAACAAGTTACCCAGGTATGTAGGACGATGAATGGGGGATTTCTTCCACTATCATGACCAATTTCTTCTCTAATTCATGAATTCAAGTTTCCAATTATGTGTATTGAAATTATGTGGTTTTAACCCAATTCCCAAACAAATATCCATTCTTTGTCTATGGGTCCAATCCCCTCATGTGTCAATGAATGATTTAAGACCAATGGGGCAGATTTTACTTTCAAGTTAATTATTATTTTATGATTTCAAATTTTATGAAGATTATGCCCTATTATGCATGATTTATGAAATTAAGCTTACGAGTCTATGATTTCAAGCACGATGAATTATCTAGTATGCAAGAATGTTTATAAATTCTTAACTTATGATTTCATGACTTTGAATTACAAATAATATTTTAAGTATGTATGACTCTATGATTTGGGCAAGCCCATGCAAATTAAGTATGTTTATCATGATTGTAGCCAAAGCTTACAAGATCAGTTTATGAAATGCTTCGGAGTTAAGACTCCCAATATCCAAATTTAAGCTATGTTTATAGAATATGATAATATGAGCAATATGAATGTTTTGGGAGTATTACCTAGCACTGAGCAGGCTAGGATTCCAAGGAACTTGGTCTCTAAACTACGCGCCAATGTAGGAGATATTTTATTTGGATCTCTCAAGAGAGTGCTTCCCCTTCCCGAGGGCACACCCGTGATATCACACCTCATGCGTCCTTTGCCCTGGCAAGTCTTAGGATGACTCTCCTCCACGTAGGCAAGACGTTGGATCATCACGTATGAAAAAATGATGGTTATCGGTAATAATAAGTCTCCCATTATTCCTCATGTTCAGGTCTTATGATATTATGTCTTATAAGATATTTGACTTATTGATCAGTTTATCAGTTTTCAGTTATGTTTTCAACTATGGCACACGATGTTATTTTCATTTCTAAACATTGGGTAATTATTTTCCGCTTATGATTAATAGCATATGATTATGTACACCTCATATTTATGGCATTTAGCATGTTGTCCTTACTCTTATGATCTTTCTTAATTTATACACTGATTTCAGACTATCATTTTATTAGCATGTTTTACTTACCTTTCATATTCAATATATTCAAAGTACTAACTGCATTCTCTATCATATATCATCTCATGATATAGGTTCGGGTGATCCAACTCAGTCTCGCCGATAGCTCGCTCCCAATCAGTCTAGTCCTATTCCGCATTGGTGAGTCCTCATCCTCCGGGGACGTTATTAATTTTATGTTTTCATCATGACTTTCAGTTTCATACCTAGTGAGTTAGTTGGGGGTGTTGTCCCATTACCTCGTCGTAGTAGTAGAGGCTTTTCAGTCTATCATGTATAGCCAGTTCAGCCTTATTGAATTGTGTTTGTGCTTTTGTCCTTATGAAATGCAGTATTCCGCTTATGTCATATTTATGCTTTAATTTATGCTTTCTTATGCTCTTAAGTCATGCTATGTATGTATCATAGGTTATCTTGGAGGCATTCATGGTTCTTGGTCCAGGGTCTTAGTTCAAATCGTGACAGCTAGTTTTAGTTCTCATCATTCGGGAGCATCAAGTATTAGTGAGTTCCTGAGGATGAATCCTCCAGTATTTATAAGGTCTAAGGTGGATCAGGACCATTAGAACTTTACTAACGAGATCTAAAAGATTCTAAAGGCAATGTACGCCATAGAGATAGAGGGAGTAGAGTTTGCTTCTTATCAGCTCAAGGATGTGGCTAATGTTTGGTATGACTAGAAGGAGCAAGGACGAGGTGAGAATGCAGCTCCAACCTCTTGGGATTGTTTAGAAGGGGCTTTCTTGATACCACTTCTTTCCTCAGGAGCTTAAAGAGGTGAAAGTGGAGGAATTTGTTAACTTGAGGCATGGCACTATGAGTGTGAAGGAGTATTACCTGATGTTCATCCAGCTATCTAGATATGCTCCAAAGATGGTACCAGATATGAGGGCCAGAAGGAGGAAATTTGTGTTTGGGTAGAGCAAGCACGTGAAAAAGCAGTGTATGAGCTCTCTATTGATGAGTGAAATGGCTATTTCTAGACTCATGGTATATGCCCAACAGCTAGAAGAAGATAAGAAGGACCGAGAAGAGAGAGTAAGAGAGCTAAGATAACAGGTAATGGGAGCACACAACAGAGTAACAGAAATGGAAATAGGTCTTTCTTTAGAAAGAGGTCCTTTGGATATACACAGTCAGCTACTAATGCTCCATCCCCAAGTAATAGGAATGATAAGAGGTATCAGACACAGGGAACCCTGCGACATCCACCTTGTGGAAAGTGTGGTAAGGTCCACTAAGGTGAGTGTCATTTGGGTAAGGACGGATGTTATGGGTGCGAAGCAGGGCCGCTAATTGGGAGACTCCATCTTGACAGGGTAATGGGGTTAACAGAACTCAGTCTACCTTAATCGTAGGAAGAGTAGCCCAAAAGGGCAATACATCAGGGACAGGCAGAGGTCAGAATCATCTGTATGCGATGTCTAGTCGCCAGGATCAAGAGTACTCTCCAGATTTTGTTATTGTTATGTTATAAGTCTTCTCCATTGATGTATCTTCTTTACATGATCTAGGTGCTACTCTATTTGTTGTGACTCCTTATGTAGCAGTTAAGTTTTTGATTTCCCCAAAACAACTTTTACAGTATTTTAATATTTCTACTCCAGTCGATGAGTCAGTCTTTTCTATGTGAATATATAGAATTTGTAAATTTTGAGTCCATCATAAAGATACCATAGCTGACCTAGTAAAGATAGACATGGTAGATTTTGATGTTATTCTAGCCATGGATTGATTGTATTCCGGTTGTGCCACAATTAACTATAGGACCTGAGTAGTAGAGTTTCGCTTCCTAGATGAGCTAGTCTTAGTTTGGAAGGATAGTCCCATTATGCCTAAGGGCCATTTCATTTCATACCTTAATGCTAGAAAGTTAATCTCTAAAGGGTGTTTCTATCATTTAGTGAGAGTTAGAGACTTGAATGCTAAGACAACATCCCTTCAGTCAGTTCTAGTCGTAAATAAGTTCTTAGAGGTCTTTCCAGATGATGTTCCCAGAGTCCCTTCAGATAGGGAAATAGATTTCGGAATAGATGTTCTTCCTGATACCCAACTTATCTCTATTCCGGCATATAGAATGGCTACAACCAAATCAAAAGAGTTAAAAAAGTAGTTGAATAATCTTCTAGATAAGGGCTTCATCCGCCCAGTGTTTCTTCTTAGGGTGCTCCAGTTCTCTTCGTGCATAAGAAGTATGGTATTCTGAGAATGTGTATTCATTACTATCTGTTGAACAAGGTCACTATGAAGAATAGGTATCCCCATCCTAGGATTTATGATTTGTTCGACCAGCTTCAGGGTGCCAAGTGTTTCTCAAAAATAGATCTTAGATCAGGATCTTATCAGTTAAAGGTTAGAGATTGTGATATTCCTAAGACAACCTTCAGGGCCTTCTATGGTTATTTCGAGTTTGTTGTTATGTCCTTTGGTTTGACTAATTCTACTATGGCATTTATGGACCTCATGAACAGAGTGTTTAAGTTGTATCTGGACATATTTGTTATTGTATTCATTGATGACATCTTTGTTTACTCCATGAGCAAGGAGGAGCATTCTAGTCATCTCAGAATAGTCCTATATACATTTAAGGACAAGGAGTTATTCACCAAGTTCTCTAAGTGTATATTTTGGTTGAAGTCAGTGGATTTCTTAAGGTATATATTTTTCAGCGAGAGTATTCAGGTTGATTCTCAAAACATTGAGGCCATAAAGAGTTGGCCCAGACCCATAACCCCAACTGACATCAGGAGTTTGTTGGGTTTAGCTAGTCACTATAAGAAGTTTTTAGAAGGATTCTCAATTATTGCTGCTCCATTGACTAAGTTGACTCAAAAGAAGGTCAAGTTTCAATGGTCTAAAGCTTGTGAGAAGAGCTTTCAGGAATTGAAGACTCATTTGGTTACTGCTCCAGCGTTGACCCTAATAGAGGGCATAGATGGATTTGTTGTATATTGTGATCCATGAAGAGTAGGCATTGGATGTGTATTGATGTAGAATGGTAACTTACGTAGGGCGTATTTATGCATTTATTTGCCATATTTTGCCAATAGTTAGCTATGTTTTTAGAATAAATTGTATGTGTTTTCTTTGATTTTTTATGATATTTGTGGAAAAGAGATAATGCACATGACTAGATGTTGTAGGGATTATAAAGACTGATTTGTACTTATTTGATGCTTAAAAGAACAAGAGTTTCCTAGATAAGTTTAAAAGAAGCAAGTGTCATAGCATGATAGAGGTTGGCATCATGCAGGCACACATGTGCTATGTCCTGCACGACGCGCAGGTAGAACCAGGGCATGGAGAGGCATGATGCACATGAATTCTAGCGCACCAAGAGGTGGATGCATAGGGTAGTTCAGGCATCCAAAAATGCAATCCCACTTCAAGTAGGAACAGAAGCTGTAAAGTCCTTTCCAAATCCAAGAAGGAACAGTGCAGATTTATTCTACTAATATATATATCCCTTCTTAGGATGATTTTTAGACACAACTTATGAATTGCATGCAAATTAGTGAAATTACTTAGCCCAATATTTGTTGAAGAAATCATCAAGTTCTTGTTACTTTAATTAGCTTTGGAGATTTGTCAAACAATTTCATATTATTGTAAGTATTTCATTATGATTTCTTATAAAGTTCATGTTATTGTTTTCTCAAACATGAGCAACTAAGTCTCTTGAGCAAGGGTTGTGGGGATCATGATGGATTAACGAAAGTAGGAAAAATAAAATAGTGATTCATGAATGATGAATTGAGTGATTGTTATTCTCTTCATTTTAATGAGTTTTCGTGGTTGCAAACATTGAGACATGCCTGTATCTTCAACTTGCTCGACCAAAAAGGTTGAAGTCACGAAAAGAGAAGAAACAATTAAAATTTGAGGCTATCAACCCTCGTCTAATTAACTTGAGCTCTTACCGAGGATATTTAATCCAAGACTTATGGCTAGGACAAAATATACACACCTAAAGTCCTAGAGGATTTAGGTGAAATTCATATATGTAGGTCGAGAGACGTTAGATGAACTTAATCGTCAATCTTACACAAAATTCACCAAGATAGACAACTAATAAAATAAGGCTATTATGTTATGAATTCATGGAGAACAAAATCCTAATTTTGTCTTATTAATTTTATAACAACTTAATCACTGTTTAGGATTAGTTACTCATTTATTTGTAACCCTTTCTAAATATTGACTACCGGTTAATTTAATCATCATTAATATATTATTTATTACCTATTTCCTCTAGGACAAACTCCAATCTAGTTGGATTACTATATTTGACAATGATCACTTTATACTTCATTGTGAGGTGTAATTTAGGCATTATCAAATTTTGACGTTGTGGCCGGGGAATACGGTTTAGAAATAGTTAATTGGTGTTTAAAGTCTTTTTGTCGTCTTTACTTCGTACTTTACTTCTTATTGTTGTCCTTGATTCTTCTAGGTGTAATGGCGAGAGTTTTTCCACGATGTTTAACTAAGGCGTTTCTGGGTAGGCAACCCCAGGGATATATTAATGATATCTGAGTAATAAAGATACCCACATCGTGTCGCGATGATAAATCAGGCGCTGCTTGGGAAGGCAACACAAGGTAACTTATTTTTGTCTTAATTTTGTGATTTTTTAGATTTGATTGGTATGCTCAAGTATGCAGGAAGAAAATCTCAAATTTAGCAAGGGACTCCACAATGTAGAGAAAACCTCAACACTGTTGTCTGCAACACGGGATAGGATTTTAGGGAAATTTTTATCCCACAGATGATGAGGATTAGGACCAGGGAGTTCTTCTTTAACAATTTTACTTGTGAATATTGTTTTAGTACTGAGGACAATGCTATTGATTTAGTGTGGGGTGGGAGACATTTTCATGCCCCACCTTGAGAGGCATGACTAGCACCTAATGCCAGACTGGAATCTGAGCTGACTTGGCTGGGCACAGGCACCTCTAGTTCTTACCAATGACTTAAATTCAAGAAAACGAATTGCTACATCTCAGCTATAAACACAGCCTCGGGCTGACAAGGCCACGCAACACATGTAAAAGAAAATAGCTAACCCAGCCAACATACATCAATAGGGATCGTATGTGGGCCTACATGACCATCATGTTGTCTAGTTATAACAAAAAGGAAAATAGGAAGCTATACTAGGCTCCACACGGCCGACACTTAAATAAGACACACATGGGCCCCACACGATCGACAACAACTAACTAACTAGATGTTGTAGTTTGCAAGCCTATAAATATACACATAGTGGTCGGGAAAGGGCCTTTGCCTACCTAAATGTTATATAAATAAAAGACTGTAATCTCTACAACTTGACAACTCTGAATGAAAGGAGTTGGCCAAACTGCTGACTCTGAACAGCTACTACTGAAGATCCCGAACTCTGTCTGTCTAAACCTACAGGCCAGTAATGCAGCGCCCCATATTTGGTATCAGTAGAATATGTACCGAATATGTAAGGCAGCAAATAAGCTGTTAGAGGCGGAAAGTAAGTAGATGGAAGGGGCAAAAAGCAACCTCAAAGTCTGCTTATTCACAACCTGCATCTAGTAAAACACTACATGTATATTAGCTAAGACTGTATAACTAAATATTCATAAGTTGTCACTAGCAGGCAAGAATACAAACAAGAACCTAACCTAGCCCCTATAAACCTGTAAGGTACAAGCAACACAAAAATAACCTACAGGGACCCCCATAAACCCTGGCAAGTACACTTCAATCTATATACCCCTATAAAGGTTCCTATGACTCTACTGGTGGTATAGTGGGTCGGCAACTGAACCCACTTGGCTCCTGATCTGTAGCTATGTCTAAGTCCGATGGACTCCTAATAACTGCACACTAGGCAGTAGGCTCGACGAGGGTTAGTGATGCTGACACGATATAAGAATATTAGTCCATCCATGGAATGGACTGTAATATATCCCTTGGGCCTCTGCATAATCCCTTGGGACGGCATATCACTCCTTGGGGCAACGCCATATAGCCATGTAGGTGACGACACAGTTAGTAACCTTGGGGTGGTCACAAATGTCTCCTAGGTGAGGGAAATCCCAACTGATGTGCTATACTGAAGTCTCAATCTAGCCACTCAAAAGTCGTATCTAGCCTTCTAGGCCTAATGTGACCACTGCTCACGCCTAGAATAATACTTATAGCTACTAACAGGCACACCCCATGTACCTGTATCTGATTAGAGGATCCTGATAGTGATAATAATCTCTAATGGTCTAGACCGGATAGGGACAGGGCTGGAGTGGCCCAACAATACTATGAATGTCCTGCGCGAACAACTATAACTCATAAGCAATTGTAGGGTCGCAGATTACCAATTACTTAGTTCTTTTTCTTAGACGACTGTAGAGCTGCTACTGACCGAACATTCTTTTTAGCAATCGACCCCTAATCCTCACAGGTAGCCTACTAAAATTCATTGCCTGATGGTAATATTGTGCTAACATGATTCTAGTCCTTTACACCTTAAATTGGTCTTTTTGAATCATATATTCCCCTTCTGGATGATTCCTAACCTTGTAGGTAAGTTTACATGGACTTAGCCACTCACGACAACTAGTACCTGAGCATCTTATGGGAGCAGGCTGGGGCGTTATGCCAATGGCCTTTGGGCATGCTTCACTGACAATACAGGTGCCAAACTAGTGGTTATATCACCTAACTGCACCTATGTTGTTCAACTTACTAACTCAGGCCCAATAACGATTCATGAGCTTCTAAGGTCTAGGCCTGATGATTAAACATCCAATTCTACTACACAATGAACTGAAGAATAAAGGAGTTCCTATGATGCTTCAAGTGTGTGTCACACTTAACATTTTCTTTCCCAACAAGGGATACTACGATATAATCTTTATACATTTTGTAGAAGCTAACCACAACATATGTAACCGAAATCTACTGATAGCAGTTAATCACAACATACCTGATCCTTATATACTAGCAACAGCTAATGACAACATATAGGATCATTATCTACATTTAAAACATAGGTCATATCACTGTATGATGAGAATAACTTACCAAAGGAATAAGCCCTAACATACCTCCAATGCCGACTTTCGTTCAGCAGGCGAGTTTTAACTTGCAATCGGCAGTTCTTTCCAACTGTAACCTCTATGCTGAGAGAATAGAACTAATTTCAATACTAAACTTGGCAAATATCGATAACTTTTAGTAATAGAATTAACTATAATCCAAATTTGAAAACCTCAACCAAAAATCTATAATTTCCCAAGAGTTTAGAAGGGAGAAGTGCTTACCTAATGTTGTGGCCGGGTAGGAATCAATTTGGAGAAATTCTAACAGCTTTTACTCAGCACAGTTCCAGTTTACTGACTGAATTTTTGAGAAATAACTCGTTACTGGATGTTAATATGAGATTAGACGGCATTTGATAACGTAATCGGAAGAAAATTTGATGAAATTTGCATGCTCTTCGAATCTCTTGTCGTGGGTTCTTTTTATGAAATATTCAAAATGAAGGAGGGGGCATATATATAATAAAGGGCGGTGGCGGGGGCGCCCCGCGCTGCTTAAAGTGCCGACCTCCTGCCGCGCCGTGCCTCCCATCGCGCCCATCTGCCTGGCGCGCCAAGCTGGCTTGCCCCTCGCGGCCTAGCCTCTCCCGACATTGCTTTCGAAGTTTTTTTCAYACGCGTCAGACTCTTCTTACTCATCATATATACATGCATACACCTACTAACCATTGACATTTTATGGGCTGTAACATCCTCCCCCACTTAGGAACATTCGTACTTGAATGTCATCTTTAGGCTTACAGGAGTTAACTCTTTTAACCAATATTTAGAAAAATTTCGGCAGAGTCTCCTTTGTAATATGGACTATCCAAAAACCGGAAATGCAGAAAAAATTCCAACATAGGTTCCTCAAAGAATGCTATAAGCAGCTATTTCACCACAAAGAGGTAGGCAGCTAAAATAGTAAAATAACAACTGAAAACAACATCACCTTGACTGCATAATCTGAATCAATCCTAGATCAAGTGAGGATATCTAGACCTTATATCAATTCTTAGCTTCCCAGGTCATCTCTTCTTTACTCCTATTCCTCCATAGTACTTTAAAGAAGCTACATCTTTAGTTCTCAACCTTCGAACTTGCCGATCTAGTATGGCAACTGGGACCTCTTCGTAGGCTAACTCCTTAGCAGCTTGAATGTCGTCAACTGGCACAACATAGGACGGGTCTTCTATGCGTTTCCGCAACATTGACACGTGAAAGACTGAATGGAAAAATTCCATCTCTGGAGGCAATTCTAACCCATATGCCGCTTTGCCTATCCTCCGGAGGATACAATATGGTCCAATGAACCTAAGTCTAAGCTTGCCTCTTTTTCCAAATCTTATAACGCCCTTTGTTGGCGAAGTTTCTATAAATACCCAGCTGCTGCTTCAATCCTTAACTTCCTACACCGTACATTAGGGTAGGAATTCCGACTACCCTGGGCTGTCAGTACCTATTTTCTGGTAATTTTAACTTTCTACGTCTGCCTGATATAGTATGACTTGGTTCAACTACCCCTAATTTTCCTGCTTCAGGTCATCATATAGGGGACCTATATGTATATCTCCAAGTACCTAAATCGGCTTTGCTGCATGGCCCTTTATCTGGGGATAGGAAGTCATACTCAAATTAACATGCATCCCAATCTGTTCTGACACCTCTCCCAAAACCTAGTTATGCGTTGTGCCTCTCCGTTAGAATTTATTAGATACTTGGGCTCCACGCAAACGAACTACTTATTAAAAATTTAACTCGGCATAACCTTTAACTTCATGTCGATTACTTTGCACTTCCTTGTAGGCACGACCATCTCTTCAATTTTCTTGCTCCGTTCCTGGTGTCCATCCTCCCCTGGCTGGTCATTAGAGTTCTGTGCTATGACTCAACGATATATTCCCTCTTCCCATGCCATCAGTAGGTCTCTCTTTACGACATGATGTGCTTTCATTAAACTCTAGGTGGAGGGGGTAATGGACATAGTGCACCTTGGCAATAGTCTGCTAATGAAGTCCTGCCACCTTTGGAACTCAGAGTCTACATCTAGGTCTCATGACTCCACCCCTTATTATCTCAAAGGCCATTAACTTCCTAATGGTCCTTGTCTCTAGGTTGTACTAGGTTAGAATCTCTGTGTTGCCACTCCCTTACCTCCATAACTGGTGGTGATATTGTTGCATTCTAGGTTACAACCTCACTATCTCTTACTTTTCAGCTTGATGCTTATTTCTCGACATTCAGTGGTGGTCCCATGCTTAGTCAATTTACTTCAACCTGGAGGTGATTCTTTTTCCCTCCAGTATGAAATACTCATGCTTTCCTCCTTACTCCCAGAGGCTGAGATCTGGGGTTCGTGCCTTCTATCTCAGATTGTAAAAGATATTACTAACCAAGTTTACCAACCTGTATCCTTCTAACCCGCACTCGGGCCCATTTTTTTCATATGATCTCTCTGCCTCAACAGTGGCACCACACTGGTACTTCCTCCTACTGCTGTAGGGGTATATAGATTGTTTGCTTGCTTGGCGCCATCCGGCTTATGGGGGTTGGTATTGGCTCTTGCTTGCTATATATATATATATGTATTTATGTGCT
>JACEIK010005668.1:0-12502 GCA_018107945.1 Datura stramonium
TTTTTGGTGAACATAATGCTTGTGTGAAAAAAGAAAAAAAATTTGGAGAAATGTGAAAACTTTTTTTAGTCAAGCATGAATTCATCACCCGTTGGTTTTTGTTTTCGGTTCTTTTCCGACGGGGGGTCTTTGAACCGAAAAATAAAATGTTTTATTTTTTTTAATTTTTATTTTTATTTGTCTGTATGTAATGTTTTAGTCGTAGTTAGGGACTGTTTCCGACGATGGATGGATGACGACCGTCTTAAGGAAAAGTAGTCAATAGGTTTTGGTTTTTGAACCGTAGCTGTAGTTAGGGACTGTTTCCGACGATGGAATGGATGACGACCGTCTTAAGGAAAAAGTAGTCAATAGGTTTTGGTTTCTTTTGAACTGTAGCTAATGGATGCTTGATATTCTTGTTATGTGCTATACATGATTGTGAGATACAAGTATGTTTAGTGTTAAAGCATGTAAGTGTATAACTTTGTTTGAGAATCTTAGGCAATTGAATTTGACTCAATATGAGTGAAGCTTAATTTTAAATTCTTGTGATTAGCTGAGTAAGAGCTCCAAGCTGAATGTGTCTTTGAATTGAGCATGTGATGTAAGGTTTTTGAGTATTCTATGCTATTGTGGATTGTATAGAACTTGCCTGGTGTGTGTATGAAGTGAAATGAAGGATGTGAATTGTAGGAGATGATTTAGGTACTTTGAATGAACCTAATCTTTAGCCCCGTTTTACCTACCTTGAAATATTTATCCTAGTCAGCCCCATTGAGCCTTGTAGCTTCACCTTGATAGCCGCAACGTGTTTAACCCTTTTATTTCATTAGCCTTTGAATTTGACCCAAAGCTCCAAGCGCTTAAGTGAAAAATCTAAAAGAGTAAAGGAGTGAGAAGAATGAAAAGAAAGGAAAAGTGGAAGTTGTAAAGTTGAGAAAGGTCAAAGGTGGCACTTGCAAATGGTTGATTATTAGTAAGGAGTAAGAAAACAAATGAATGAAAAAATTATTTATACAACTCCTTACTAATGAGCTAAAAGTGCCTAAAAGAAATAGGGAGCAAAAGAGGAAAAGAAAGCTACCAAGTGATAAAAAGGTGAAGTAAGGGAAGGGAAGTTCGCAATGAGGGCGATGTATTGAAAGCGCTTAGGGAAGATAGTCACTATTATCGATCACAATAGTACCTACCTACACCCGAGTACATTACAAATCCCAAAAAGTCCTACTTGATCTTACATCTGCATCCTCAAATTAGTGGAGTAGAAACAATAAGGGCAAGCTTATGGGTCATTACATGGTGGCCATGTGGAATTCTTTGTGAGAGTGAGTGAAATTTTATTTATGTACCTACACATGTTGTGATATAAAAAGTGTTTTTGCGTGTGAAATTGCAACTTTCTTTCCGTGAGGGCAATATGTTTAATGAAGGATATAGTTCATGTGGATATCTTAATCAGTTCATTTGGATGAGTAGCTTCGAGTGAGTCGATTCTTGAGGGGTTAAAGAGTCTTAACATAGCTGTATTTCATTTCCTCATTGATCAAAACGTGCATGCTTATTTTTAGCTTGTATCTTAAATAATCATCATAGCCGTAATTTGGAATTATCTTGCTAGATTAGTTATGTGTGAATCTTTCATTTACATGAGATGTAAAAGGGTTGTTCGAGAGGACTAACAAGATTTTAAGTGTGGGGTAGGTGATCGTGTATATTTATATGCCAAATCGATACTCAAATGCAGCGCTTTTGCCTTGTTTATCCAACAATGTGTGTATATTCTCATGTAAATTGTATGGAAGTGATTTTTATACTAACCAACATGATTAGCTGTGTTTCTTGTAGGTTTTGGTGATTTTTGAGGAGCTTAACCCATGAGTTGGTGAAGTAGAGGCTTGGAGATGGAATAAACACGCAAACGGCGGCAAGAGGAGGCCCAAACAGCCCACCTGCGCGTCGGCAACGTGCCACGGCAGGCAGGCTGCCCAAGACAGCCCCTGCCGCGTTGGCAACGTGCCACGGCAGGGTGGCTCCGCGACCAATGGTGTGCACGCGCTGCTCCCGCCACAGGCCGTCACGCCGCCAACGTGGGCAGTGGTACGCCGGCCGATTTTCGGCGATTTCCGTATGGGCCTGCTCGGGCTGTGTCACGGAGGCAATGTTCATGCTTACACCTGTGACACGTTGCTTGTTATTCCGACAAATTCCTACCATTATAAATAGCACACTTAGGTTTATTTTTACAAATTACTTGGTGGAGCAAGAACGTATATAAAAGTGCTTGAGGACAGAAAATCTTAGGTTTTCTCATCCCTTTCTTCTTCCTTTCAATTGTTGCATGATTTCCATTCATTTGACGATGCCCAATCCACAAATGAGTGGCTAATTTCACATCTTGCTGAGGTTATGAAACTACGTGTTGAAATGTAATTATTGAATTGCCGGTTTATTTTATCTTTCTCTCTTCCATGGTTGTTCTATTTAATTCTTGTTCTTACTACGTTAATATCTGGCCAATGTTAATGTAAATCCAAAAGTCCGGTTTCACCTGAGAGGGCAAGAAACTGGAAAGTTGTGAATTAATAGGATATGATCTGTTCTTGGTTTGGGAAAATTGGGACTGGATTTACCTTCGTGATAGAAATATACTCCGAAAGTCGCATTAGTCATGTGTGGAATCGGCTTTGTATAGCTAGAACTTGAATTTCTTCTTATCACGAAAATGTAGGTGGAAGGTTCATGATTCTAAGTTGGGTTAAATACGAGAGTTTTAACCATAGCATGTCTACTAGCACCCGGGAAAAAGATAAACTATGTACATCAATACTTCGTTTGTTTACATGTTCTTTGTAGCCTCAGCATGCTCTCATTCAGAGTTCAGACTTAACTGTATAGATATCTAGTTTAGTATAAAAATATATTTCCAAAATCCCAAAAATCTTCTTTGCACTATTGTCTTCAGTATTATAGTTGTAGTAAATTAACACTTGAAGAGGTTTCACCCCGTAGTCCTGTCCTTGTGGGTTCGACATTCCGGTTCTTAAAAAGAGCCACTATATTACTTGTACGACCCGTACACTTGCGGGCTCATCAGCTGCGATAGTATTTTCCTTGAAAATTGAAGACACTATATATACGGGTTCCATATAGATGTGTTTACAGACCAAAAAATGCCTACAGTACGTGTTTACTCAGAAGGATCTAAATCTATGTCAAAGAAGGTGGTTGGAACTTCTTAAGGATTATGAAATGAGCGTCCTTTATCATCCGAGCAAGGCTAATGTGGTGGAAGATGCTCTTAGCAGGCTTTCTAAGGAGAGTGTGTCTCATGTAGATACGGAGAGGAAAGAGTTGCTAAACAATGTGCATTGGCTTGCACGACTAGGAGTTCAACTTGTTAATTCGACAAATGGTGGTGTCATCATTCAGAATGGATCAGAATCTTCTTTGGTGACCGAAGTCAAGGCTAGGCAAGAGGAGGATCCTATTTTGATAAAGTTGAAGGAAGCCGTTTAGAATTAGAAGGTGGAGGTCATCTCCCAAGGGGGAGATTGTGAACTTCGATATCATGGTCATCTGTGTGTGTCGAGTGTTAATAATTGAGAGATCATTTGTTGCGTGAGGCTAATGGTTGCAGATATTCTATACATCCAAGTGCCACTAAGATGTATTGTGACCTACAAGAAGTATATTGGTGGAATGGCATGAAGAAGAACATAGCAGTGTTTGTGGCGAAGTGTCTGAATTGCCAACAAGTGAAAGTTAAGCACCAAAGACTTGGAGGTGTACTTTAAGACATTTGTATTCCTACTTGGAACTAGCAGGAAATCAATATGGCCATCATAAAAGGTTGCCTCGTACTCATCGATAGTATGACTCCATATGGGTGATTTTTGATAGGTTGACCAAAGCAGCTCATTTTCTACCAGTTAAAACTACCGATTCACCAGAGGCTTTTGCCAATTTGTATATTTAGGAATTATTTCAGTTTCATGCAGTTCCCTTGTCCATCATATCAGATGGAGGTAAGTATTTTACCTCCAAGTTTTAGAGATCATTTCAGAAGGGACTCGGTAGTCAGGTCAAGCTTAGCATAGCTTTTCACCCACAGACAGATGGTCAAGCTGAGCAGACCATTCAGACATTTGAGGACATGTTGAGAGCATATGTGATTGATTTTAAATGTATTTAGAATTATCATTTACCTCTCATTGAGTTGGCATACAACAACAACTACCATTCCAGCATTCAGATGGCTTCGTTTGAGGCTTTTTATGGGCGGAGGTGTAGATCACCTATTGGTTTGTTTGAAGTGTGTAAAGCAATGTTGATAGGACTAGATTTAGTTCATGAGGTTATGGAGGAAGTCAAACTTATAAGGCAAAGGTTGAAAATAGCTCAGAGTCATCAAAACTTCTATGGTTATGTGAGGAGGAGAGAACTCTTGTTTGAAATTGACGATTGAGTGTTTCTGAAGGTATCTCCGATGAAGGGAGTGATGAGATTTTAAAAGAATGGGAAATTGTAATACCTTGAAAAATCCTAAGACTAGACTTGATATTTTAAATGATAAGTAGCAGAAATCTGAGAGCTCTTCTTAGAACGAGTCGTGGTATAGGTCGTTGGTAGAAGTAACAACCCGTTGGAGGTTCTCGTGGTGAAAATCTGTAGAGTAGGCTGGGAAGTAACGAGTCTTAGAAAGGCCGGTTGGTTGAAGTAATGAGTCGTTGGTCAGAGTTGTTATTTGGTTTTGGATTGGCAGGAGGGAAGGTACGATGCGTGGGATTACCCATGGAGAGGAATTACGAATCGTGGTAAAGAGCCATTGGTTGGGGGCTAGATTGGCAGTGCTGGATGGTACTGGTCAAGGTACAACCCGTGGTGAGTGATAAAGGGTCTTTACTTCCACCGGTAGGAAGGTGCAGGGGTTTTCTCCAAATAGTGTTAACAGAAGGATTCAATGATCCTTTGGAAGATGGTACAAGTCGTGGTATGGTACGTGGGAACTTCAAACATAGAGTTGAGTAGTGGCTTTGACGATAGGAAACCACGACTTGTAGGATCAAGGTATGACCAATTGAGTCGGTCGTGGTCATCGGCAGTGCAGAAATCCCAGGTTTTTCATTTAGGGTATTTTCATCATTTGTAAGTCCTAGGGTCCTAAACTATGTCATTTTAAGCTCTGAATAGTGTGTTTCAGAGGGGTATGTTCATTCTAAGTATCCCCACTCCATGCATGCAACCTAGAGCCTTCCTTGAAGATCATGCTTGAGGAATTTCATCAAATTCTCTTCAATTTCCTTTGGGATTATGTCACGCTCTGAGTCTACACCCTAGACGGGGCACGGTACTTAGAGTCACAAGTAACCCCAAGTCAACCACTGGTCTATCACATACTAGTATTCTGAGTAAAACATAGTGGAAGTTTAAATAGTAAAGTTATTTAAGCAAGGCTTAATAATAGTAATAATAATTCACCCATCTGAAAATAAATATGAAAGTCTGAGTCTACATTCGAAAGCCATCTAGATCTGATGAGTTGCTGGTACAAGCCCCCAGCTAACTCTAAGGTCTAACTGAATGAAAGAAACTGCAGAAAAATAATATCATTCTCGAAAGATGAGGACTTACCAGTGGGTAAATCCTGGAGTAGGTCTACTAACTGTACTGAGAACCTACAACTGTATCATAATACGATACAATATAGAAGGTATGCGTCAGTACTTTAAATGTACCGAGTAAGTGGAAAAAAAGAAACGTAACATAAAGTAATACATAACTGAACTGTAGTAATATAAAGTAATGCATAACTGAACGGTAATGACATGCAATGACCAACGAAAATACTGAAACTAAATAAATTGAAGTAAGCTGAGATGGTCAAGGTTACACTGTCTGATGGTCAAAGGCATGCCTTAAATCTAAAACACTGAGTCTGAGATACTGTACCGAACTGAGCTAAACTTCTAGAACTAGAATTGAACTGAGAAATCTGAGAGTGAATGAACTGACTAGTGGGAGAGGCTATGACTGACATATAACCACGTGAGCTAGCCGTGGAGTCCGATTCAGTTTTAAGAAGATATGATGGCTAAATACCCGCATCTATTCCCTTCGAGCTCAGTTTCATCTTGGGGTATCGGTTTTCTTCCTAGTACTCTATTCAGTTTCATGTTCATTTCATGTTTCCCCAATTTCCTTCATGATAATGTATGTATATGTGATTTATGAATTCAGTTCAGGCATGTATTCTAGTCTGGAGTCAGTTACTCTGACAGTTTTAAGCTTAAATGTTCGGATTTGGCAAGGGTGAATGTTCCCAAGGGAGAGATATTGTAATACCCCGGAAGTGCCTAAGACTAGACTCGGGATTTGAAAATGAAAAGTAGCAGAAATATGAGAGTTCTTCTCAGAATGAGTCATAGTACGGGTCATTGATGGGACTAACGACCCAATGGAGGTGCCTGTGGTGAGAATCTGCAAACTAGGCTGGGAAGTAACGGGTCTCACGATTACCCATTGGTTGAAGTAACGAGTCATGGGTTTGAGTCATTTGATTCTGGATTGGAAGGAGGGGAGGTACAACTCATGGGACGATCTGCGGTTAGGAACCATTAGTCATTATAAGGACCCATTGGTTGGGTGCTAGGTTGGTAGAGCTGGATGGTACAGGTCAAGGTACGGCCCGTAGTGAGTGACAACAGGTCGTTACTTACACCTGTGGGAAAGAGTAGGGATTTTCTTCCAGTCGTGGTAATAGAAGGATTCGACAATCCAGTGGAAGATGGTACGAGTCATGGTACGGTAAGTAGGAACTTCAAAACTCAGAGGTGAGCAGTGGCTCTAATGAGAGGAAACCACGACCCGTAGGATCAAGATACGATCCGTTGGGTCGGTCGTGGTCACTAGTAGTGTAGAATTCCCAGATTTTTCATTAAGGGTATTTTTGTCATTCCTAATCCCTAGGGTGCTAAACTACGTTGTCTTAAGCTCTGAGAAATGTGTTTTAAGGGGTGTAAGTTCATTATAAGTATCCCCACTCCATGTATGCAACCTAGAGCCTTTCTTGAAGATCAAGTTTGAAGAATTTCATCAAATTCTCATCAATTTCCTTTGGTCTTTCAAGTAGGAGGGTGAAATAAATTTACCCAGGTATGTGAGGCTATGAATGAGACTTCCTTTCATTCCCATTCCCTAGTTTCTTCTCAAATTCTATGGATTTCAATTCCAAATTCAAGTTTCATGATCTATAGGGTTTATACCACTTCTTGTGAATTTCTCTATGATCTTTCTATGGGTCAATTCCCTTCGTGTATCAAATCATGTTTTATGATTTATGGGCAGATTCTATAACTATTTCAATTATAAATTTATAGATTTGAATTTACATCTAATTATGACCAATTATCTATATTTCATGAAAAGTCAAGTTATGGTTTCATTATGATCTTGATTTTCTTTATCCCATTACGATTTTGATTTATGATATGAATTCTCTCAAATGCTCATCATGAAGTTATAAATAGAAAGTGTATCAATATTTTACAAGTATGCATGAATTTCATGATTTCTAGATTTATGACTCTTGGCCAACTTATGGGCCATTATTCATGTCCAAATCATGTATTTCCAGTATAATCAAGTATGTTATGTTATAATTGGCTGTCCAATTTACGAATGATTTATGATTATGATATGAGACATGTGCATGTTTTTGGGAAAAGTGTTTAGCATCGAGTAGCCTGGCGTTCAAAGGACTACTTTGGTGTCTCAGATCTACGTGCCACTGTAGGTTTATATATGTATCCAAATGTTAATTGATCCCTTTTTCATGATATCGCATAATGCACATCCCTGGAAAGCCCGGGACGGCTCTGCCCACTTGAGTGAGATAGTTGTGCATCATGTAAGCTCTATCATGATAGTGTCAGTTATGATGAGTCCTCCCATTGTTCCTCAAAATTTACACATGGTTATGTTTATGTTACTTAGGATCAAGTCATTTTTAATGAAGCTTTTCTCCTATGATTATGATTATGAATGATTTATGAATGTTTTAAAAATCTTGAGCCCTATGTTACATTATGATATTTACTTTATGATCATTTTGTCCTACTCTTATGAACTCTTATGTATTTTAACTTTCCGTTTTCACATACCTTGCATACTCAGTACATTCCAAGTACTGACCGCATACTCTATGATGTATCATTTAATGATATAGGTCCGCGAGATCAGTCTCAGCCGCATCATTAGCCCCTACTTCCCTCTATGACCTGTCCAGATGGTGTTGGTGAGTAATCATCCTTCGAGGACGTTCAGTAATTTATAGTTTATTATGTTCCTTTCAGTTTTAGACTTTATCATGCTAGTTGGGGGTGCTGTCCCATCAACTCATTAGTTATGTGAGAGGCTTTTCAGACGTTATGTAGAAATCAGCTTGTCGTTGTTGATTCAGTTTTATCTTGATACATATATATGTATACTTCTGAAATGTTAATTATGTTGATCTTCCGCTTTATGTTGTTGAGTATAGATGTTATGTTCATGCCATGGGTCGACTTGGAGCCTCTCAGGGTTTCTTGTCCCGTGTCTCAATCTGGGTCTACGTTTGGGTCATGAAAGAAACTTAGTCCCCGCTATGTTCTCCCATACAGGATTGTGAGACGTGTTGGCAAGGTGGCTTATGAGTTGGAGTTGCGTTCAGAATTAGCTTCAGTACATCCAGTTTTCCATGTATCACTTTTAAAGAAGTGCATGGGTGATCCTATTTTGGTTATTCTGGTGGAGAGCGTAGGTGTGAAGGATAGCCTTAGCTATAAAGAGGTTCCGGTTGAGATACTTAATCATAAGGTTTGGAAGCTAATAAAAAAGGAGGTAGCTTCAGTAAAGGTTTTGTGGAGAAATCAACATGTTGAGGGAGCTTCATAGGAAGCCAAAGCAGATATGATGGCCAAATACACACACCATTTCCCTTCTGGTCCAGTTCCAGCTTTAGGTATCAAATTACTCCTTAGTACTGTACTCAGTTTAATGATCAGGTCATGTTGCCCAGTTTCTTTCATGTTAATGCATGTATGTATGATTCATGAATTTAGTTCAATCATGTATTTCAGTTTAGAGCCTGTCACTCCATTAGTTTTCAGCTTTAGATATTCAGTATTTGGGATGACACGTTTTTCCCCAGTTATTCAGTGTATTTAACCCACATTCGAGGATGAATATTCCCAAGGGGGAGATATTGTAATACCTCGAAATTTGCCTAAGACTAGACTTGGGAGTTGAATAATGTGCAGCAGAAAAGTTAGGAAATTATCTTAGGACAACCCGTTGTACGAGTCGTGGGAATATTCTATGGACCATGGGTTCTTGTCGTGGTAAGGATGTTGGTCAATAAGTCTAGGACAAAAGAGCCATGGAACGACTAATTGGCTAGTGTAACGGGTCGTGGAAACTAGTCATTGTGGGAGTTGTCATTGTCAAGGTGACTGACACGAGTCGTGGTACGACTCGTTGAAGAGAACAATGAGTCATGGTATGATTCCATTGGAAGGCTTCTAGAAGGTAAGTAGTTACGGGCAGTGATGGCATCGGGCGGAAATGATGAGTCATTGGGATAAGTAATGACTCGTCTTATCCTGTCGTGGTTGCAAACCTAAGTTTGGAAAATAGATCAAAGCAACGAGCAAAGTAACGACTCATTGAACCTAAGGTTGACTCGTTGAATGAGTCGTAACACCTGATATAATGTATTTTCCTGCGAAGTTAGTAAGGGTAAATTCGTAATTTCTAAGTTCCTAAGCAATATACTATGTCATTTTAAGCTCAGTTACGAGGGTTTTAAGCGGGTTTAATCTATCCTAACCTGTTCCCTCCCCATCATGCAAGACTAGAGGATTTTTATGAAAGATCACGCATAGAAGTCTCCAATTCTTCTCCAATCTCTTTGGGCTTTCAAGGAAGAGTGTAAGACTAGATTACCCAAGTATGTAGGGTTATGAATGAGAGTTCGTCTTCACTCTCATGCCTCAATTTCCCTCTAAGTTCATGAATTCAAGTACTATAGTCAATTTATGATCTTATGGGGTTTTAACCCAATTCCATGAAATTCTCTTTGATTTTATTATGGGTCAATTTACTTATGTATTAATTGATGTATTGAGATTTCTCGCAAGTTTTAAACCTAATTTGATTAAAATTCATGATTTCATGTTTTAAAGGTATGATGCCTAATTTTGCTTGTATCATGAAAAGTGAATTTATGAATTATGCTTCCAAGTATGATGATATTTCTAGTATTTGAGAATGTTATGAATTACCCATGCATATGTACATGATTTTTACTATCAAGTCTATGTCAAGCATGATACGCATATGTTTGGGAGTACTGTCTAGCACTTAGTATGAAAAGGGTTCATTTAACTGTGTGCCTCAGAACTACGTGCCAACGTAGCTACGTTCAGATTCTTTAGGACCTCTCTTGTGAGATTTCCTTACCCCAAGGATCCTTCATCTTGATATCAATATCCTGGTAGTGCCCTTAGCCCTAGCAAGGCTTTGGACGGCTCTGCATACTTGAGTCTAATAATCGGGACCACATAAGCTCTATCGTATTAATGTTGGTTATATGACGAGCCTCCCATTATTCCTCATGATTTCAGTTATGCATGTTCGTCAGTCATGATATTATGTTTTCATCTGGTTTGAACCAATGTTTACTTTTACTTATGATTATCACTTTCAGCTTTGGGTTATTTGAATCAGTTATGATATTCAGTTTTGTTTAAATCATGTTTCCAGATAATAACATTCAAGCCTTGCTCTCAAAATCTTATGATGATATTATTTATGATATGCATTATTTTAGTTTTACTTACTTAGCGATTTTATTTACCTTGCATACTCGGTACATTCCAAATACTGACCGCATACTCTATGTTATATCATTTCATGATATAGGCTCGAACATTCAAGTTCAGTCCCGTTGCTAGCCAGATCTTCAAAATTAGCATTTCTTAGCTTGTTAGTGAGTCCTTATCCTTCGAGGACCTTCTCATCAGTTTATTATTAGTATTCTCAGTCTCAGTTTATTAGTGAGTTAGTTTAGGTTGTGTCCCATCAATTCATCACATTGTAGAGGTTTATCAGACATAGTATGTATTTAGCTTCAGATCAGTGTTATGAATTCCGTTGTTCAGACATTATAGTTATTAAGACTTGCGCTAATTCAAATATCATATTTTCACATTTATTATGTTGAGCTTTAGTTGTCATGTTCATACCATGGGTCTACTTGGAGCCATCTATGGTTCTAGGTTCTGTGTCTAGATCCGGACCTATGATCGGGTCCTAACAGGTCATTATGTTCAATTATGTCAACAAGCTTAAGATTATGTTTATCTCAGATACAGTGTAGCATGCAGACCTTACTCTTGGGATCTATTTGTTTTATATGCATGATTTCAACTAACGTTTTACCAAGCATGGTTTACTTACCTTGCATACTAAGTACATTCCAAATACTGACTGCATACTCAATGTTAAATCATTTCATGATATTTTTTAGGTGATCCAACTCAGCCTCACTGATTGCTCACTTCCATCTCAGCCAGTTCAGCCCTATTTTGGGTGAGTCCTCATCATCCAAGGACATCTATCAGTTCAGTTTTATTTTGTCAGTTTGGTTTTAGTCTTGGAGATAGCTGGGGAGCTTGTCCCAACATCCCATCAGATATCAGTGGCTCTTCATACATAGACTAGTATGTTCAGCTTTGGGATTTAGCATTGTGATGTTATCATTTGATATACGCTTATGTTATTTAGACTTTTGCTTATCCATGTTTATGTTTTAAGTTTCCTCTTTAGTTTATGCTCTTGAGTTTCTATGCACATGCCATGGTTTCACTTGGAGTCTTCCGTGATTCTAGGTCTCATTTATTGATCCAAGGCCATAGCTCAGATCGTAACAAACTTAGTATCAGAGCAAAGGTTTTGTTGTTTCCTAGGGTGTCTAAAAGTTGTGTTACGTAGAGTCTTTTCCATGAGTGTGAAGAGCGCCACACTTATGGGGAAGAGGCTACAAGATGTTTTAGTAAATTTCCCTTTTTCATGATTAATGTCATGCGATAATGTACCTCTCTATTCCTCTATCTCATGTTATATGCATTTGCAGAAATATGCCTCCGTGAAGGGTTAGTGGTAGAAGAAATGGAAATTGGAATGGCTATAACAATGGTAATGGAGATAGGGAATCAAAAAGCCCCACCAGCACCAGCGGATCTTATGCCCGAGAAGGTCAATCATGTCGAGTTTAGAGCGGTATTTTAGATGTTGGCATAGGCCATGACCGCTCATGTTAACCAGAAGGCAGTGGTCCATGTTCCCCGGAAAGGGAATGCAGTAGTGGAAAGAGTGTGAGACCTTCTTAGGAAGAACCCACCTAAGGTTTTTGGCTCAAAAGTGAATGAAGACCGGCATGAGTTCATTTAGGAAGTACAGAAGATCACCTAGATTATGGGGG